>OY735262.1:4601569-4623342 GCA_963457715.1 Argyresthia albistria | reverse complement strand
ATGATGAGGAGCTTCTCGACCTGAGGATCAAACCAGAAAACAATCAATCATTTCATAAACCACGCCATCAATATAAAACGAGGGTCTCTTCCAATTTAAGGCAAATACAAATGGAGATTTTCTCTGTAAGGGTTTTATCAGAGACATTGGTCGTTGAGTAAATATAGAGGCGTAAGTCTAGGCGTATGCTGAGGCGTACGCAAGCAACACAGCGCAGATTTTGCAAGGCACGTCAAACAAAAACGCCTAGCCTGCAAAATCGCCTGCATCTCAGCATACGCGGACAGTAAATAGCGACCACAGCAAAATCGCCTGGCCTGCATCTCAGCATACGCGGACAGTAAATAGCGACCACAGCAAAATCGCCTGCATCTCAGCATACGCGGACAGTAAATAGCGACCACAGCAAGGTACCTTTTCTTTTTGCTTCTACTGTCCGTAGGGGAGGACCTTCCGTTAGTCTCTGGCATCTCTGAACTGCCCCCCTCTTTTGGGGCAACCTTTTCCGCCGGTTTTTCTGCTTTATCTGTAAAATAACGCGAAAAATCATGCAATCGCAAAAATAGCAAAAACTTAAAAATCAAGTAGCCTTTGATGCGACAGTTTGATCTGTCTGAATACATTAATTTCATTTACGTACCAATTTTAGAAGATCCTCCTTGCTCACCGTCAGACCCCCAAAGGTCATACTTGGATAGGTCAGCGTCGTCGCCAGATTCCTCCTCTTCTTCTTCTCCATCGTCCCCGCCTTTGTCATCGTCTTGAGACGCGGATCCTTTCTGCAACAATCCAGAATGTTTTTGAGTAAGTTTTATTCTAAAACAACAACGAAGTACGAATTGCCCGAGTTTTGCTTGATTCAATAAGAATTTGAATTGATTGATAATTTGAATGAATAATGGGATACAAACCTTTGATTTCTTCTTCCGTTTGGACTTCTTTTTAAGCTTTGCTTGTGCATTCAATTTAAGTCGGTTTAGCATGATCGGTTTTGGCAATGCAAAGCTTTTGAAATTCCCAATAACTGACGTGTTCTCATCGATCAGTGGCGTGCTGGTATCTTCTGTTCTTTTATTATCCGGCTTCTTGAGATTCAAGTTTAACTTATTGGTTAGGTCTGGTTTTACGACTGGGCCTGGATCAAATATGTCGCTTAAAAAAGGAGTGTCTCCAGTGTTGCCGTCCATTCTTTCTAGCTGTCGCTCTATATCATCGTCGTGGTTAGATTCCTTCTCCCAGTCTTCTTCGTACGTTAGATTTATGGTTTCAACAAGCTGGTCAGCTATTATGTTTTCTTGATTGTCTACTGTTAGTTGACTAAATTCTGTTGATGTGTTTTGACCGATTTTTTGTAAGTTTTGCAGTGCCAGCAGCAACGTGTTTGCGTTTATACCGGATAGTAGGTTCGAGAGATCTATTTGGGGAGCTTTCGTTGGAGTTGCAGGTTGTGCAACTACTGTTGTTTCGACAACAACATCTTCAGGCTGAGGAACAATCACTTGTCGCCGGTTTACTTGAGGTGTATCTTCATCCACATGTTGTGTCGGTTGTCGATCTAACCCAGGGATGTTTGATTGTTTCGAAGGTGATGGAGATTGACTGGTATCGAGATTTTTTTGATATTGAGCCTCCGATAAACTAAGTATTTCGTCGTTAAGTTTCTTAGGGAGGTCTAACACTGCAGGATCTTGCCTTTGAACATGTTGTGTTTGTATTTTGGATCGACGCGGTGACTGTTGGATTACGTCGTGGTCAGCAGGGATTTTTGGTGGTGGTTCTGTGAAGTCACCAAACAGGTCTAGGAGCTGATCGCGTCGTTCTCTTACGGTATCCACTGTAATTCGCTTTATTTTAGCTTTTTTTGGCGTTGATTCATTTGACGTACAAAAAAGCGATACTGGCAAAGTCTGAGTCTGTGGTGAGTCTCTGATGGGCGCGTCTGGCGAATCCGGAGCAGGCCTAGATTCTTCAACTGGGACATCGGTCTGATAGAGGGCATCATCATCTTCATCCCACTTAGCTTCATATCGTTTTGTTATGCTTCTGTTTTCATTATCTTCACTGACATCTAGGTTATTGTCATTGCCGAAAATATCTAAGATACTCCTATTTTTCGATGCACTTTCAGACTGCACCACATCAAATATACGAGACGTATTTTCTGGAGTGACTGGAGTGAGAGTAGAAACAGGCGTCCGTAATTTCGGTGTGACTGCAAGTGGCGTCCGAAAAACATATTCTGGAGATTTAGGTACAGGCACACTCTCTAGGCTGTCATTGCTAAAAATATCTAAGATACTCCTATTTTTCGATGCACTTTCAGACTGCACCACATCAAATATACGAGACGTATTTTCTGGAGCGACTGGAGTGAGAGTAGGAACAGGCGTCCGTAATTTCGGTGTGACTGCAAGTGGCGTACGAAAAACATTTTCTGGAGATTTCGGTAGAGGCGTACTCATTGTACATGGTGTTTTGGGAAATTTGACAATAAAGTCATCCTTAGTGAAGTCCTCACTATGTTTGTTGGTCGGAACTTGCACAGTCAGGTACCCTTGCTGCACAGTCTGGACTTTGGGAACGTTTTTCTTAAGAAGATCTTGCAATTCATGTTTACTTAGAACTTTACTGCTGATGATCTCAACTTTTTGTCCCATTGCCGATCCGTTGCCTTTCGCCCAATAGCCTTTCTTCTTTACATTATTTTTAAAAGCTTGGTAATTATTTCTGGTCACGGATGCCACTTTGCTCGGAACATACTCGCTCGCATACCCATCATTGTCAACTGAAATATTCAGTGCTGCTCCTGGCTGCGTGTTTTGTGGTAATTTACTGTACGTGTTTCCTGTGTTAACACTAATATGCTCTACCTGAGGAATAAACTCGGGTATTCTTGGTGTCATATTTTTCAGGTTTGAAGCATATAGGTTTACTGTGTTATTGGAGATGAACGCCCGGTTTTTAGGGATCATGTTAGGGAGTTTGGAGAATGTGTTAGCCGCAGCTAATGGTGACTGTTCCGCTACTTTTGCAGCAGTATTGTATCCTTTCGCAGAAATCAGTGGATTCGGATTTTCCAAAAACTTTGGTTTCGGTAATTCAGGAAAAGGACGTTTCTTGAGTTTCTTTTTGCGATATCGACGCGACAGGAAGTCTGTTTCATCACTGTAGCACGTCATCGAATCTGAATCGGATTGATTATCGGATTTTCTGGTTTTATTTGGCATACTTTTGCTTAGTTGACCATTTATCTTCGGCTTTTGGAGTGGTGGTGGCTGTTTTGAATCTGAATCGGAAGATATTGACTGTGCACTGAGTGACCTCGAACGAGATCTCGAGCGTGAGCTTGATGAGCGTGAACGTCGCCGCGAGTACCCGGAGCGACTGCTGCTGCGACTGCGACTGCGGCTGCGACTGCGACTGCGCCGCCGAGAGCGACCTTCTACGCCGGACCGGACGGAGCTACGAGTGGACTTGTCAGCACCGTCAATGAGCAATGTTTCCACACTCAAACTCCTGTGGCGTACAGGCAAGGATCTTTGCTGACCTGTACTGGGTTTATCTCCGCACTCGTCATCTGAATCTAACGGGATCTCTTCAGGGTTCGGTAATAGTTTAGATTTTACCTGCATATTTTTTTCAGCATTCACACTTTGCAATGGAGTATTATCATTTGCATGTTCTTGGATATTATGTGACGTATGTGAGTCATCTAAACAACCAGTCAACAACTGTTGTCTCAGAGCAAAGATGGTTGAGAAATCTGGTGCAGGTTTTCCAGTACGCATTTCAAATTTGTCTTGAGCAATCTTACAGTTACCATAAACTAGAGCACATGCTGCCACCCTTACTTTCTCTTCCATGGTATACATAGATCTGGGGGTTTCTTGGCTAGTACAATTTTGTTTGTTAGCTACTCCATTAGTAGATGAGACACTGTTTTCCATGACAGGATTAGGGCTTCTATAAAATGGTGTATTGTTGAAGTCAGTTTTCATCTGCTTGGGCCCAGTCTCATAACCAGATGAGCCTGTGTGCTCTCTGTCTCCAGAGCTGCTCTGCCTCTTTCGAATGGGAAACCCATTAATCTTTGAAGGACCTTGATATTCTTGTTGGAAATCATTGATTTTGATTTGTAATTGATGTCTTCTGAGGGCCATCTTATTGAGTGGAGTGGCATCGCACACAGAGCCATCGCTTAGGCTACCACTCACTTTATTACCCAGCTGATATTCTGGTGAGTGGTCAGCCCTGGAACATCCCATTTTATACTCTCTCTGCAGAGTTGGCGGCACATTTTTATGCACTGGTCCATCAGTGACGCCAACCTGAAGGCAGGAAAAATAATCTCCACTTTAGCAATGATGTGCTTGAATAAATTTAGTTAGTTTAACATGTCTTCCGCATTATTCCCCTTTTTCATTTATTTAAGGCCTTCACAATTTTCATAAAATAAAATTATAAGAATTCATGCAAATTAAAGTACTAATGTAAATGATGTTCAACTCGCAAGACTATTATTTAGTGCATGGATGTATAGGATCCTCTAAACTGCCATACAAAAAATTACATTACCTATTACAAATTCAGACAAAGTTACACCTCAAAAACATGAACATACAATGTGAATATGTAATAATGTAAATATGTAATGTTTACTTGACTTTAAACTATAGCAAATGAAGTTTAGGTCGATAAATGTTTGTTTTTGAGAAATTCACTTACTAAATTAGTAAAAAACATATTTTCTTTCGAGTTTTTGGAAGGCCGGCAAACAGGTCATGATAGCCATCAAATTCAACCATTGGTTGTCGGCCACATGGCCGCAATCCAGTATTATTTCATCTTAATCTATCATCATTTATACCAAATACCTGTGTAATAAGATTCAATTTTGCTAAGTACAAGGTTACAGTTTGAGATTAGAAATTTTAATACCAGATTACGGCCACCAATATCTGACGCCAACATAATATTGCAGCTTGCATAAGATTACAATTTATGGGTGGATAAACTAATTTCATTAATACGGGTTTCCAGCCATTGGTAAAACACTACTAGCTCAAATTTGACCGGTTTACGGCCATCATGATGATACAAGATGAAGGATGGCTGTAAATGGGTTCACAGCTTACCCAATTGCTGCCACACTACAAAACATGGAAATAGAAATTAAACTTGGTAACAATGATTTGAAAATTATATTTTATGGGTTTCTTGTTTGAATATATTTTCTGTTTATATTTTCTGTTTTTCTATTATTATTATTTTTAAATTGAAAAAGCCTTTTACCATATTATGCTTATTTGGACCTAAAGTAAAACAGCTTAAGCTTCATTTTCCTACTACAAAAAGAGTGGCTGACAACCGGTTCATTGATGGCTGACAACTAATTGAAATGGCCGGCAATGGGTGTTTTTGGTAATATTGAGATTATTTATAAATTAGAGTGTTAAATATTGTTATTGATGGATTTAGTTAATGAATCTGCATTAACTAGCCGATTTGGGTACAACATTTCTTTTGCGTGGAGTACAATAGGTTCATGGTCTTTTTAAGTTTGAATTAAACATTTACATAAACTGGCCAACAACAGGTGAGATTACCCTAGTAACTTTAGACCAACCTTATCAGTAGGATCAGAATTTCTGGTTTGCTGCTGCTGCTTGCGTTTCCTTCGGCCCAACTCATCAAACTCTTCATCAGAAGAATGGTCTCGTCTCCTGTATTCTACCACACCACGTTCATTGTAGCCTCCTCCATATCCAGTTCGGGCTTCCACCTAAAAATATATGTAATAAATAGAAGCACATAGTGTGGAAACATATTTTTTAAGCTGATGCGGAAATAATGCGGTTCTGTATTGGCGTCACCTTGAACATGTGTAACTAATGCAAAAAGAAATGCCAATACCAGGTCGAAAATAATAAGATTAGGTTTCTTGACCATTTGAACATACTTCACCAAACTTCGGAGCGTTGCAAACATTGCAGGTGGTACGCCGAGCCCAGTTCACGTTGGCACATTTGTTGCACTGCCAATCATCGGCATTGAAAAGGCCCCGAGACTTCTCCGCCGCCGATTTGCCAATCTCTGTCCCAAGTTTATGTGAAGATGGTTTAGCCGATTCAGGCCTTTCTTTATTGCACCGGTAACACGAGAACCGGCGCGCAAAGTTTATATTTCCACAGTTAGCATCACTACAAATCCAATCTCCGTCATTCATTTTGTAACCCGGTTGTTTGTTAGCAATCGCATGAACGAACCTTCATTTGGAATAGTAATCGCGCTGCTTTTTTACCGCGATCGTCATTTCACATGTGAAAACATAAATAAAAGGTTCAACTTTGACGGCAAATAGCTCGACACAAAGAAAACCAAGCAAAATTTCACAAAGTTATCAAGCCTATGCCAGCCATGACATGACGCAAAAGAAAATGTCATAGAGATAACGGCATGGAAATCTGTACTTTCCATTTATTGTAAATTAATTGTATTACTTAGTAATGACCTTTAAAATTGTACTTTTAATATAAGTAATTATCTTTACTACACTTCATACAGTAAACATCCATCATAGTATAAAAAATAAATAAAGAGATCCTCAAATGACTTTATCAACTTCCTTTAAAACCACAAACAAGATAAACCGGACCCCAGTTAAAGGCGCTGTTACACTGAAACCTTGTCAGTTACTATCGACACGTTGCTCGCACTTCACACTTTACACCTGTATACTTTTTATTACTTAGTTATTGTGGCCGATTCTCTAGGTTACACTCACTAAAATTACTTGACAGTATTAAGTCCGACAGCTCTTATGCGGTCGCCATAGATTCCATTTTCGAACTCACTTTTGAATTATTTTAATGTTCTGATGAACTAATTCAAAAGTGAGTTCGAAAATGGAATCTATGGCAACCGCGTAAGAGCGTCGGAGCTAATATTGTCAAGTAATTTTAGTGAGTGTGCCCTAGAGAATTGGCCAACGACGAAGTAAACTGACAACTTAAAACATCACTTCTTAAAATAATGTTGCAATGTACAGATTGGTAGTGTTCTCATTAATTCTAAATAGAATGAAAAGCTGTATATTTTATTCTTTACAATCAGAATTTGTAATGAATATTTGTCACAATTTACTATGACATTAGATAGCATTACGCTTTTTTCCATTTGAGGTGGCAGAAGCAAATTGTGTCCACTTTTTGTGAGTGATAGTAATAATAAGCAAGACAATTTAAGCATTGACTAATACTTAATTTTCCTTACTTATTAATTATTAGGTGGTTGCTTGCAAGACAAACCCGTCACTTACTCTACCTTCGTATCTTCCGTCTCGCTTGCGTCCGGTTTACATGATGCGTATTATGCGTCGTCGTATTGTCAAATTGTCGTTCGTCTCCCTTTCATCCTGATGACTGAGTGCATGAATACAATCTCTGTTCCGTAAAGATTTCATTGTTTTTGTTGTAACTTTAACGTTTTGTTTGTTATTTTTATTACGTTTTTTGTTATTCTTTACATAAACTAGTGGCTCTGTGAGCTGTAAACCTCGCGAGCGACATCGTTTTTTTTTTCTTTCAACAACACATACAAACTTATGAATGTACCTGGTTACTTACATGGAGTATAAAAGTAGCCGCACCAATAACTTTGTAAACTACATTTTGCGAACTAAAATACAACCTATTGAATTTTCATTAAAATTGTATAGTCTGTATCACTCTGTCTCCACGTATCCAATGATACACCTCATTTATTAATATCTGTTGAGCCGTTTGAGCCGTTTCCATTTTTTTACATTTTAAAACCCCACATCATCGCCATTTAAAAAAAATCGGTGATGTGCGAATCGGAATCGCACAAGAAGAGTACCGTACCATCGTTCAACCCAACTTCAAGCACTCAAAACAATAAAACAAAAAGAAAATTAAAAGCACGTCTCTTGTATGGGGACCCCCTTTAATTTGTAATATCTCTCGTATTTCAGTATTTGTTGTTGTTGTGGCAATAATACACGTTCTGTACGTACGGTTCGTGCTCTAGGACCCGCTGACGAACGGACGGACAGACGGACAGCAGAGCCTAAGTAATAGAGTCCCGTTTGGCACCCTTAAGGTTCGGTACCCTAAAACCCATTCGGTACCCTTAACTAACCTTCTCACAAAATTTCACGAGAATCGGTTAAGAAATGCGACCTGTAGAAGAGACCATACAGACGGACAGACAAACAGACAGACATACGAAAGCATTTTTGCCCAATCCTAAAATGGCGACGCTTCGCTCGCTCGGTCAATTAGAACCTCAACCAAGTACTTCGAGGGAGTGTTTGTCGCCAAAGAAAAAGAGACCTCGTAACACGTAAAAATACGTTATACAAGAGGAAACCAAGATGCTGCCCGTAGCCAACGGATTGCCTAAACGTAGAAAAAAAACCGCTGAAATCTTAGCTATAGCCAAAAACTCTGTACTTAAACAGCAATATAAAGGAGTTGAAAGAGAATAAATTATTGTCTTCTGAAAAAAAAAGAGTGTAAATTGACGTTCAAATACACGTTTTCAGCTATTTGCCGTAAAATTCATGGGTTTTTTCACAACAACGAACCACCAAGGTTGCTAACATCGCGGACAGGTCACGGACACTGACAAGTGTGACTCTCATAGAGTAGGAAATGAAATGTATGAAAGAATATTTTTCACTGACACGGACCTGTGCCGGATCGGTAGGATCACTGATAATATGTGTGAATCGACCTTTAAAGGACGTTTAAAGGCTAAAGGCCCGTTTACACTATGGTAAGTGTAAAGTGCAGGTGTAAAGTGTAGCTGTAACTTAGCAGTTGCTGTCCACATGTTGCTCGCTTTTTGCACTTTACAGCTACAGCTTGAAGCAAGAATGATCTTTTGAAGCTTGAGTCACGTTTACAGGAGTTAAAAAAAAATGCTAAGTGTAATCAGCGAAGTAAGGTGAATTTAAGCGTTATATTTTTTTACGATTAGCCACGCGTCCCGCGCACCCTCCCCCTACATTCAAAAAACATTCCTTCATTCACTCGATGTTTACATAACAGCGTCGGGGCAGCAAATTCGACTTTTCAACGAAATCGACACTCCACATAGAGGAACACGGCCTGCACTCATCAACTGGTTTTTACTTATCACAACAGCTACACAGGATTAGACATTATATACTACGCACTTTACACTCTCAAAATCACTTCACACTTTACACCTGCACTTAACAGAGCGGGAAAATAAACGACGTGTTGAGCGTTTCATGCTCAGGTTCATGCATCTTCAACTTCAAGTCCCTCGTTTTTTGAAACGTTCGCGCGTATTTTGCTTGGCTTGTCAAAGTTGTTTATTTCATAGGTTATGTTTTTAACTACGCGCTAAAATTATATTTGATTTGCCTAAAACTCACCATATACTCATAATTATGTAGTAATTAACGACTGCGCAATCTAGTGTCCGTCCACCTATCAGTTGTGTATATGTGTTCTTGTTATAAATAGCTGTGACCAACTGGATTTGAGTGCACTCATCAGTCGTCAAAAAGTACGCGAATATCTTGTGAAAAAGAGTTTTATGCATGATGTTAGCGCACAATGTATGAAGATGACAACATTACTTGTACCCCAAAGCGAAGTGCGCTTTCCGAAGTTACGAACTCATCCAGTTATGTTTCACCGAATGCAAACCTAAAGTTGTTGACTAATGTCGCCCTTCAGTACCCGACGCCACCTCCGAGTGCTGTGCACCGCAAGGAGAAATCCCTGCAAATATTGTGCGATAGGTAAACACCATTTCTTTTACTTTAATACCTTTAAAACCCGTGTATGCCATGATAAACCTACCAGAAACTATTTTTATTTGCAGATTTCTGTCCCTTTACCCAATGCAAGGGAATGGTGCAATCGAAATCCAATTGGATACAACGGCCGGCCGACTGGGAGTAGAAAAGAGGAGGATGTATGACATCATCAACATTCTGGAAGCAATGCAGTGCGCTGTCCACAAACGAAAGAACACATATCTGTGGCATGGGGCGTCGCGGCTCAACTCTTTTCTACGCATGCTTAAGAAGCAAGGAGAACATCTTCAGTTGTCTGAAGCACTCCGTGGTAGGGCTCCCAAGCCGCCACCACCAAAACAAAAGACTCTAGGGGTGATGGCTCAGAGATTCCTCATGCTGTTTCTAGTCGAACCTCCTGTAAGTATTTGTTAAAGTACAAAAGTATTCTAGGATCCTATCTATTCTACAATCCAACTCAATAAAAATATGCTCATGTAAGTACCAACCAACACAGGTACAGATTACACATTCATGTAAAGCCCTTGAGAATCTATAAGCTTTTATTCTAAATAGATAAAGATGGTAGACATTATGGTGCTGCTGGCAGATTTTATACTCAACTTAAAAACTTAATTTCAGGAAACTTTGATCAACTTGGAGATGGCTGTGAGAGTCCTAATTGACACAACTAACAAGAGTAACATCAACTTCTCACCAGAACAGTTGGAGCGTCAACACAAATCCAAAGTGAGACGACTGTATGACATTGCCAATGTTTTAATTTCCATTGGTCTCATAGAAAAGGTGTCTGGGAACTTGATTTTGAAAAAACCAGTATTCAGATATGTTGGCCCAATCAAACTGAAAAAGGGTTTCAATGTGGAGTTGTTGACTCCCTCAACCCTCACACCACTCTCTGAACCTGGTAGCTATCGTCAGAGGTCCACCCCTTGCCGTGTATTCGCCGGACGGTCCAAGAGGAAGTTGGAATTCACCGGCCCGATCTCACACACAGAACTGAAGGATGGTCTCCTGAGCCCACCCACCCCTCCGTCTCACAAGTGGGATGAAATTCTCATTGTGGCCGACATGGAACTGACTAGAATTAACAATGGAGCAATGTTGTGATTTAACAAAATATTTATAGCATTTTTTTATCATGTATCAATTTTGCTTTTAGATACATTTTTTTTCTTTTCATATTTATTAGATTTGTGACTAGATTTCTATTTTTTGTCTTCCAGGGCTGTTTTAATGAAATGTATATTGAATGAACTAGAGCAAAGCAGAGAGGTATGTTCCTGTATTTTAAAATTTTATAAATTGTTTGTTGCCCAGAGCTGAGTTTTATCTTCTCAGATACAGTACATAGTGCAATTATGAAGTTGTTATCTTAGAAGAGGTATATTTTATCAAGTATTTATAGCGTGTTTGACTGCTGCTAACGTGTTTCAAATTAATTGGATATTTTATTAAAAGTACATTATATTGTTACTTCAAGTAGGTACTATATATACATAATTAAAATATGAATGAAGTTAAGGTAAGAAAAGCGACACATTTGATTTGACTGAACTTCAACATGACCAAATTTTATTTACTGCATTTTCATCGCATAATTGGATATTTTTATCCATCCTTTATTGTGTTGTGTTAATTTATTTCTGTTGACGCTCGTATTTCATCTTCCATTTGTTTACAATCAGAAATTTGTAAGTTGCATTTTTGTATGGTTAGATTGGACTAAATATGTACCTAGCATTAAAGGACATGAACTTTTTATATCCAGTTGTTTCTTTGGTATTATTCTATATGTAGAATTTAGAATATAAAGAAAAGTAGAAAGTTTGTATTTTAAAAATACTTTTATTAAACATATTAAAGTAGGTATCTATCTGTAATTAAACCTATGTTTAACAGTGGCTAACTTTGAAATATTAGTTAAGATTAATTCATAATTTATTTATTGCACATAAATAAAATAGATAGGTTATAAATTTAGCAAGATCCTAGCCTGATGTGGTGCTGCAGGTTTATAAAATTATTCCCGATAATTTATTTATTACATATAGGTACATTACAATTTGGCAAGAAATGACAGAAAGACATACAATGGGAACATATGTGACATATTAGTTAGGCACCACTGCATATGTGACATATTAGGCACCACTGCATATTTTGATTGACAAGCCAAATATGTCACTAAAGAAAACATGCAGTACTCTGCAACTGTTGCCATTATTAAACATGCAGTACTCTGCAACTGTTGCCATTATTAAAATTTAAAGTCTAGCATTTCTTGCCAAAGTGTATGTCAAATAATTCTCCTTTATATACATTTACAGTACTAGGCCATTGTTTTGGCACGTCAGGGCGGGACTCGACGTGCCCCGAGTATGATACTCGGCGTTTGACTTGGCGGGAGAGAGAGGGCGAGACGAGACCCGACGACGACGTGCCAAAACAATGGCCTAGAAGGTACTGTTACGTATGTACATTTAAAATCAGGAAATATATACATCATTATAAAATGCATTCCTAAAAATGGCATGGTATATCCTACAAATAATAAGATCAGCCACGTTAGTAAGTCACTTGTGCCTGTAGACAATGTTAAACGCTAAAAAGGATAGCGAAACGAAACGATAACTTTTATGTATGCGATTTGACATTTGGAATCGCTACGTGACATCACGTCACCTTAGCGAAGCCAAATGTCAAATCACATACATCAAAAGTTATCGTTTCGTTTCGCTAGCGTTAGCGTTTAACTTTGTCTAAGGAGGCTGATTATCTTGTGCAACAAGATTGACTGACAAACTATCAGCCATAATAAATTAGACCGGTTTTATGCATATCAAGCAGTCTGACTGCGTAATCCGGAGCTCAAGCCATTATAAAATAAAACTCAGCTAACATAGCACTTAAGAGTTCGGTGGTGCGTCAACAGCCTCCAGGTCCGCGGGGGCGAGGCGACCGGGCGGCGGCAGGAAGAGCGGGAGGGGGGTGTGTCAGACTTGCTCGACCGCGGGGAAGCGCTCCGGGTCGTCGACCGGGGGCAGAGTCTCGGCGTCGTAGAAGCCGGCGTGGAGCGCCACCACCGTCACCGTCGCTCCTGGAAGCAGACACGATGACAGAGATACAGATCCACAAATATGTGTAAAACAACTGTGCTTCAGCCAGCCCACATGGAATGTGACATGTGTTATGTTATAAGCAGTGATCGGAATAGGTAGTGATTTTTGGTACTTACGTCATGAAAGTCATAACATGGATATGCCTTTTTCCGGAAGGTTCGAGATTAAACGAATTAGAATTAAAATAGTGTTTTAGTAACTTGAAAAAAAAAGCATTGTTCACACAAACAGGTTAACGATGACACATCTTGGAGACTGTACTCTGATTGGTTGCGAAGTCGCAAACTTTGCATTGTGTCAATAGTGCTGCTTTTATGTTGTAAATCTTGCTCATATTGATTCGCACTTTATACCTAATTCCATGTGATCATTATGAAATTCCGAAAAAAAACATAATTATTTAAAAAGCCCGGAATCTCTGAGGCATATCCATGTTAATATATACGTTTGAGGTCACTCACCCCAAATCACTCTACCTACTCCGATCACTGGTTATATGTCCTCTGTACCAATACTGAACATATTCGACACAAAATTCTGCAACAGATCGCCGTGGTCTAGTGGTTTCGCGCCCGCTTCTCACGCAGCAGATGCTGGTGTAAATCCGGTGCTGACTACCACGGCGCTAAAGTAAGTCATACTATACGGACGTTCAAACGGCGAATGAAAACACCGTGAGGAATCCTTCAGACTGCGGCGATGGCCTGGCCCCCTATTACGCGAATGAAGTAGGTATTTAATAATGTGCCTCTGCTACCCCATATAGGCAAAGTTATTAGTTGGGAAGAGGCATACCCAGCACCCAGAAGAGTACTGCGCCTGCGCCGGCCAGCCAACACACGGCCATGGAGCATGCGGCCGCCACCATATACTGATGTGTCTTCGTCAGCTCATACCCGCCGATCTGAAAGGGAAATTATTGGTAAGGTTTATTTGGCAGAAGTGGAGTTCATTGCAATAGTATATGGAGACTAAGTCAGCTTTATGCACTAGCATTAAATGAATGGTGATGTTACTATTATATTAAATTGGCAAAAACAGCAACTTACTTTTGGCTGAAATTTTAAAAATATATCAATGAGAACCAAAATGATAAATCAAGTGGCATGATAAATCAAGTCATAGAACAGATTATGCTTTGCGTTGCATGAAGCATTTGGGATATTAGATGGGCGATGCTTGTAAGTAATTTGAACCTGCTGGCGTTACTCTGAATTGGTAAGGGGAAAATAGAACAAGTACCTTCCAGTTGTTGGGTCCAGATGTCAACTTTCGATATCCGAAGAAACTTGCTACCATAGCAATAAGAAGCAATGGTGATGTTATTCTGAAATCACACCAGAGTCACTGCATAATTCCAAAATATAGCCTAATTAATGTTCAGTTATTTTGATATTCAATAGAAAAATTGTAGAAGACAACCGACACAAGGTCGAAATTGCAACGGTCACTGCTGGCCGTGTAGTAAAAAAATGAGTTTTTATACGTAAAAAAAATTGTATAAAAATGCAATTTTATATTTTTTTAACTGTTCAACAGTTAGCATAGAAAATCAAGATTAACCATGTAGGTGTTTTTTGTATATATACAATTTTCTCTCGCTTGCAACTTTGTAACTATAGTATAGGACATACAGGGTAACTATTTAGTAATCTGTGATACAGGGTAGGTACTACTAACACAAAAAATAATTGCAATTTTATCATCTTCATTCTTCTCACAGACATTTCTATCATAAGGTCAACCATTGAAGCATTATTTACAAAATAACAATTTTTGGTCCCTTCACAACAGTTGGCTTTTATTACCTACTCATTAGGGGTTAAAAGTTCATGGGCGTGAACTGTCAAAACGGGCCATTTATTTTGTGAAGACTTTAATGATTGTACTATAAGGCTATGGTGATAACTGAATTAGAAGAAGACCAGCATTTTACTATGTTCATTTCTATCAAATTGATCAAACAGAAAAATAGTATACTTACAAGCAGTATGCAAATAGTCCCAGGAAAACCACTAAATAATTTGCCTGAAAATACTCAACATTCCTGTAGATTCGGCGCGACAGTCGAGGAACTGAAGCAGGAACCTGAAATGAGACAAAAATCCATACCAAAATAGTATATGTTTAGAAATCATGTGCCAGCCAGCCAGCCACACACAACTGGGAACAAACAGCCAGCCAGCCACAGACAACTGGGAACAAACAGCCAGCCAGCCACACACAACTGGGAACAAACAGCCAGCCAGCCACACACAACTGGGAACAAACAGCCAGCCAGCCACACACAACTGGGAACAAACAATAAACGGTAGCAAAACATATATTATTTGGACATCTCATGCATGACTTGATAAAAAGATGAACTATAACAAAAAAAGCTCCCAGTAAACTGGTATTTGCCTAAAGAAGTTTTTATCAATAAACTTGCATATTGGACCACCATTCACTAAGCTTACTTTAAAGTTATCAGTGGCTACAAACTGAGTCCAAGGTCTTCTTGTGGCAAGGACCCCCATCACCAAACCAGGGGCAGCACCACTGCGGATGTGTTGCATCAACCTAACAACAAAAAAAAATATACTCGGGTCCAGAAATGCAGTCATAAAAAACTCTCCTTTTTTAAGTTTAGCTCTAAAGTAGGCATATTAAAAATGTACCAGACTGAACAGTGCATTTCATTTTAGATATTATGGTCTGCAATGTTTAAGCAGGGAATGACAGTAGTAAGCCTGTTCAAAAGACCAACATATGAAAAGGAAATACACTCAATATATGTAGAAGCATATGGAATTGTTAGTAAGGATGTGGTGAACCAAATACTATAGTGGATCCAACATAGGATGATCTCTGACAGCTGTCAGTGTCAAAACGCGCCTGTGAAGTATCATATTTTTCGACAGTTAAATGTATAGAGACAATTAACATACTTTATTGGCAAATAGTAACGTGCTACACTTATCGTAAGACAAGTTATCGATCTTGACTCCGAACATATAATATAATTTAGAAGACATCGACAGAACAAGAAAAATTATGGATGAAGATTGGGAGTGTGACGTACGATTCGACCAATCTACCCAGGAACTGATTATAAATCTATAAGACTGCTCCAGCAAGTCCGAATCAGACTTTGATGATGGTGATTTGGGCTGTGAATCGATTTAACAAGAATAAAAACAAGTTACAACATCCTTTTGTTTGATTTGCTTGAAACATTCAGAAACTTTAGTTAGAATATCGATAATTTGTATCGACACTATCCCCATGCCTAGTAGTCACAGTGACAAGCTGTCAGAGATCATCCTATGTTGGATCCACTATAACTAACGAGCAACAGTACTGAGGGCACATTTCCCTATAGAAAGAACATTGGAACAAGTGTATGTCAACCACTAACCATACCTTTCTTATCTTCGGCATACTCATAGTTTAAAATCCACAGTCAATTTTGGAGTTAGATTGATCCAGATATTGTAACTGTGTTAATTAATGTGATGAACTTACTGATTCTTATGCAAGTTGCGCAGTATTGGGAAAGTAATAAAATTGATTTTCGTGGTTGAAATGCATGATAAGCGCTCAATCATTACCTCTACAAGCTTTGGACACCACACGGAAGAGTGAGTTAGTAAAAACTTACAGTTCAACATCATAGACATACTTTTGGATGCCACGCTTTTCAGCCGTTGCATTTATTTCCCCTGAGAGGTCGATATTAACACTTTCGCTCATTTTTGAGATATATAAGGCGGAATTGCAAGAAATATTATCAATCAACAACAGAAATACGCAAGAAATTCACAGCAGCTGACAGATAAAATAACACGCAAACAAAACAAATGTCAAAACCTCCCGCCGCGTTCCGTAACATCGACCATCGGCGCCATAATCCATTACAGACAGCGTACAATGCCATTCCGAATCAGTTTTTGACGTGACATGTGACAACGATATCTCAAAATGGTTGCCATGACGTCATGAATGACATCATCAACTCCGCCATATTGGGATATCATCGACCATCGACGACCATCGTCGAGAGCGTGAGCACTGACTGATAGATCGGTCAAAGTGACAGCTGTCATTCTGTACCGGCGGCGGTGAAAAGTTTGTTTGTTTATAACTTTAATTCAAGTCGTATTATTAGTATTTCTCAGCCCCAGCCTGTTCTCACTCACTTTCAATCAAAACAAGCTCAAAACGATGATCTAAATTGTTATTCTACAAAAGTTTGGTTAGAATGGTTTGACATCTGTCAGTGTCGACGTCTACCGTCGCGTTTTATCGTTCCGAATGGATATCTGTGATAGACGCTGGTGGTCGTGATTTCCCATTCGGAACGGTCATGATGGTCGTGACGTCACGTGAGCGATGATAGCGCTGATAGCTCGTCGCGGAACAGAAGGCTCGTCAAAACGACGGGTATAGTGCGACATAAAAGAGTAGAAAATAAATAATGGCAACATAAGTGACATATTAGAGCACGCAATAGTGTTTTGGATAGACCTGGATAGACAATCCAAAAATTAAAGAAAACCCTCATTGTTCTGAGAGAAAACCATAAGAAAACACGCAGTAGTCTGTGAATGTTGCCATCATTTAATTTCTACTCTTTTATGTCGCACTGTAGTAGTGTTTGTTGCTGACAAATCGATAGTTTTGCAATCGAATGTCGAACGTTAGAACCATCTACACGATCGATAGGACAATCGATAGTATCGACGTCTCTGTCAGTGTAATCTATCGCTAAACAACAATACTATCGATAGTTTCATTCAATAGCTGCCAATCAATGAGCTATCGATACTGTCGATAGTCTTGCTCTTCAATATCGAATAGACCTTCGAGCAACACGGTAGGGAGGCGCCTTGCTAATGTATCACGGGTCAAAAAGTTCTGGCATTTTTTGCGGGGGGAAATTTGCACACAAATGCAGCTCCGCACACCTACATACAAAAATTAAACTGTAATGACTACACTAACACTTAGAAAAAGAAACAATACATCCACAAAACTTGCACTCATCGATCTATTTTTGTGCACGGACGAGTCAACTCGCACATTGACAAGTTTTCGACGTCAATAGGGCTTGACACAACTGGCGATACGATAATATCGATAGATTTCGGAATTTATCGTACTAAGAAGGAAGGAGTATGAAATGAAAAGAATTGAAACATAACTTTTAAATACTTGTAGTTTAATTAGTAAAAGTGTAAATTAAATGTCGATCGGTTCATTATTATATCGAAATTATTCCACAGACTTACAGCACAAATGCAACCCGGTATGATCTTGGTAGGTAGGTATTACGTTCTCCAATAATCTTCTCCTGTTGACCGGTGATACATTAGCAAGGCGCCTCCCTACCGTGTTGCTCGAAGCTTTAACCCTTTAACTATCGAAAGGCTATCGATAGTCAATCGATATTGGCCATCGAGCGGCTACACTAACGGGCGGGTAGATTCATTCATTCTTCACGAATCGAGATGAAAATAAAATTGATCGATCGATCGATTTGCGTGATTATTTAGATTTTCGGTTTCAGTCGGTTTTCAGCCAAGCGCAAATGTCAGAGCGCGCACGTCAACGTCAGTTCGTTCAGCTTGTTGTGGTTTATTCGGTTTATTGTAAGTTTATTGTTCTGAGTTCTGAGGTTGTGGTTCAGCGACGTCAGTCCAGTCAGCCAGCGCAGCGGTCAGCTGTTTATTTTTCACTCGCGCCTCGCTCGCTTCGTCGCGTTGCTAGCCCAGAGTTTTATGAAAAATATTTCTGTTTGTTACTTGTGTAATGTTTCAGAGTAAAAGTTATCTAGCTTATGTTGTAGGCGTTCTCAGTATATTAAATTCGGTTGTAACAGATCCCTCAACTAACGAGGATATTGAATTACTTGCAGAAACTCCTATTCCCATCGATGGTGAGTAGGTTGTAGTAAGGCTATTTTTAAGGTTATTTTTTAAATTCTTCAGCAACAAGTACCGACTACATAAGCTATAGAAGGTATTCAGATAGCATTACAGCACCGTGCGACTATAGTTTATGGGGCACTTGATATAGCTACCACCCTCTTGCCTACTTCAGCCGGTTTGATCGCGGTTAGTTTCTATTACAGTAGGAGATTCACAATACGTCGGGATCTTTTGATTTTGAAGTTATTCTAATTTGTTCCAGAGTTTATCTTATGCCGCAATTGTGGTAGAGAGATTGCTGACTCACATTATCTTTTTCAAAAGTTGAGTCCAGCATCTCGTTACGCATTCAACGAGACATTGTTCCAGAAAGATAAAGTCCTAATACAAGTCCTATCAAACTCATTTTCATTTGATTTCCCGATTGTCACTTCTGTGCAATCTGCCTGTGAAGGAGTTGGCGAGGTAGATATCTCAAAATCTTATTTAAACTAATTATCATTATGCAATAGGTTTCATTTTCTATGTAAAGCTATAGTATCATTCTCGATATCAATATAATTATCATTATGCAATAGGTTTCATTTTCTATGTAAAGCTATAGTATCATTCTTGATATCAATATAATAGATCGGTACTGATACTGATATTTTTTGGTATATATGTATAGGATGCATATGAATTTATAACAAAATTTTAATTGATGATGATGAGAATAACATGCTTTAAATGATAGTGCATTATCAATATAAAACTTTTCAGTGGGAGTGGGACGAGTCGTGGTTCGCTGGCTATATTTGGAAGCCGTGCATTTGTCCTACATGTAGCGAACACCTCGGCTGGGTGTTTATGCCTGTTGACACTAACATAGATTCTTCAAAACCATTCTTTGGTCTTGTTCTCACAAGCCTCATTGGCAAATCTTGTAAATATTTTTATTTATTTCAGTTTTATGTTGAATATTTTGTTTGGGAGAGTTGGTTTCATTTTTGCCATTTTGTGTTAACTATGATTTGGTACTTGTGGGACTAAATTGTTAAGTACTATAGAAAAACATTTGTCCTGTGTCCTTGTGGTTTGCTTTGTGAATTGTTTTCTGTGTTGATCAAGCAGCAAAATATATCTTAACACTTAAAGGACAATGGGTAAAAGTGGTGCCTTTTTTTTTCGCGCGGCCATCAACCAAACCTTGTTTTTCTAGTGCAGAATGCAGACCCATCCAAAAATCGACCACACTTGGTGTTGCTTAACCTCAATGATTGATCTGAATCATTGAGCCAAACTGAGCCATGATTATGCTATGATTATAATTACTTTTGCACACTTAACTTGCCCCTAGGAGACCAATACATCTCAAAAACCTAATAAATGTGAACTCAAAGAGGAGCTCAAAGTTTGTAAACCTACAAACTTTGAGCTCCTCTAGCTCAGTCCATACTGAGTGTAGAGGTATACTCTTATTCTTTACACTATTCTGCACTAGAAAAACAAGCAGCCGCGCGAAAAAAAACGTAAATTTTCTCCAAATAAAATTACCCATTGGCTTTTGTTTTTGTGATAGCCTTTCTGTGATGTGACTTCTATTCTACCTGCTTTGTAGACATCAAATTGATGTTGATATTGATATAATATAAAATGTATGTATATTGTTTACCCAGCCCAAAAATTTTAAGTCTCTTCTGTTTCAGATACAGACTCATTGATCAAGTTTCCTCTACAAATTGATCACTAATCAAGATGTCTTCAGCTGATACCCTAACCATGGAAGACCATGAGTTCTTGGTCAAATGTGAGGAGGAACTGAAAGATCGCTTCACTGAGAATGATGCGGCATTCATGAAGGTGTTCAACCTGGAGTCTTCAGTGCCTCCTATAGTGGAGCCATGGCCCAACAACAACCGACGCGGGGACCGGCGGCAGAACCGCAGCTACCATCCTTACGAGAGGCACGGAGGAGGCGGCGGGGGCGGAGGCAGGGGCCGCGACAACTACGACAGGCGGAGTCGTAGAGATTGGGATGACAGGAGAGGCTATGGTGACCACAACAGAGGATACAATGACAGAGGTTACGGTGGCTACCAACAGCGTCCACGGTACTAATTACTATTTCGAACTTGTGTTGACAAAGCAAATAAAAGAAGTTGTTTCTCAAAAGAATATATTTTTCAATTATTATGGCTCAATGACATTTTAACAACTTAGAAATTAATTCACCAATAAAATTATGCAACTACAGGAAACTCGAAATTGAAAAAAAATGAATAAATAAATAATAAGTTTTTAAATTTCTCAATGCTACTCAACAACGCTAGTGATATCATACATTTGTAACAATAATTATGCCGATGTAGTTTGAACCTAAGATCTGCAATATTAGTTGCCGCATACAACCACATCTTGCACTCATAAGATAACAATGTCCATATGTTATATTATGTATGTCTAATATAACCAGCGTGGACAGACACGCGTCGAGTGACTGAGCTCAAAGATTGGACAACATTCTTACAGAGAAGGTCTATGATTCCATACTACGCTATTAGTGAGATCTCACATATAATTGATACTTTTATTTGAAAAAAAATAATCTCCTTTACCATGTAGATCACTGATTTACTTATAACTACGTATGTTATATGTATGATTTGGTGGCTGTGAGAGTTCCCTAATAGCGCCCGACTCAGCCGTGAGACGGTGACTGACATCTAGCGCCCGACTCAGCCGTGAGACGGTGAGTGACATCTAGCGCCCGACTCAGCCGTGAGACGGTGACTGACATCTAGCGCCCGACTCAGCCGTGAGACGATGACTGACATCTAGCGCCCGACTCAGCCGTGAGACGGTGAGTGACATCTAGCGCCCGACTCAGCCGTGAGACGGTGAGTGACATCTAGCGCCCGACTCAGCCGTGAGACGGTGAGT
>OY735262.1:4534650-4601369 GCA_963457715.1 Argyresthia albistria | reverse complement strand
CGCGGTTCGGTATCCTGACCGAAAAAGAAAAATATTTGACATTGAAAATAGGGGAAGTTAAGCTTTCATCCTTCTTGCAATAGAAATTAATATACGTCTCAAACACCGTGCTGAGGGTGTCTTCACCAGACTTATCTCATGTCATAAGCCAACTCACCCTTCTCCCCCTTCCCCGGCCTCCTCCGCCCCCTCCCTCCCCTCCTCCTGCCCCACGGGCGGCGCGGCCCCGCTCGCCCCCCGCGACCGCCGCGCCCTCCCGGCGCCCCCTCGGCGGTGCGCACTGCGCTGGAACGAGAACAGGAAGGACTCGCCCGTGCCGTAGAAGTGGTCGGAGGGGCGGTACGCGCACGACGTCAGCGCGCCGAACACCTGAAAGGTTACATCGTTGTGGTTAGAATTATGTTATGGTAAGGCAGGTAGGTACAGTTTTTCCGATTTTGAACTTCGATCCACTTGATGAAGGTTGAATAAGGGCTCGTCCGCACAGCGATTTTTATTCCGTGAACTGTATGCGGAAAACTGCGGAAAAAAATTGTGCAGCACTACTCCTATAGTATGTATTGAACGTGTTACAGAATTGCGAGAAAATAATCGCGCGGTAAAAAATTGCTGTGCGGACGAGCCCTTACGGTAAGCTAGGCAGAAACTGAGGACCTACAGCTTTCCCACGATCTTTTGGCGCGCGTTGACAGTTAGAACTAACACTTGATGACCAATGAGCTGTGTTACCAATAACTTCCGGAATGTAACTAGTCCAGCGTTTGCTGTGTGTGCTCTCTCGCAAATAAAGACTCAACGGGAGAGCGCGACACACAACAAACGCTGGCCACGTTACATTCCAGGAGTTATAGCAGGGGGGTTTCACTTCGCTGAGTAGGTATCTACGGCCGGCTGTACGCGCCAGTCGGTCTGTGTCACATGGTTGTCGCTCGGCTCTCGGTGCGCGCGCTAGCCGCGTGAAAACAATGACGCCGAAAACAACTGAGTGCGATTCGCAACCCTGCGTGATCGGCGTCGTGTCAGCGGTGTCTAATGGAATATGAACGCTCGTGTCATACGATAAGTTTTCGCATGCGAGCATATGAAGTAGTATAGATAAATATTTTTATGCACCTAAACTTGACTTGTTCGGGAGTGAACCTTCTGTAAGTTAGTTAGTTATTCTATGGTTATGCCAACTAATAAGTAATCTGTCGCAGTGCCGTATGAAGGTACAGTTTGTTTGTTTGCCTCACATTGTTGTCCGTGTCCTGAATGAGCAGCAGCACCGGGCTGTCCACGCGCTGCATCTTGCGGTACATCGACGCCAGCGAGAAGCCGTGCTGGCTCGTGCTGAACGCGAGCGACCACATGTAGCCCTGCGCGCGCGCCGGCAGCACGCCGCAGAGCCGCTCCCTGCAACCGCAACAGTTGTAGCAATTCAATTTCTTAATTAATGGCGGTCTAAGGACCATATTTCATTTTCAGTGGTGTCGTAATGAAATATGGCCCATACAACCGTATAGAGGTACATACATCCCTTGGTGTTTTGTCGGTGGCGCGACCCGGGGTGCGCTACCATGGTGTCCTAATTAAATATTGGCCCTAACAACTCATGTTAATTTCGCCAATGTCACGTATTGTGTAGATTTGACTATATTTCCAGGTTCTCTTCTTTCGAGTGGATTTGTTTCTCGTCACCACTACCCGGCAAGGACGTGACGGGCTGTAGGTACCTACCAATTATTTCCTTCGGACGTGAGAAACTGCCTCCCCCAGTTATATCTTTAGCTCGACGCTCGACTTGACTTTTGACAGCCGCTAAATGCAATTTAAATTCTTACAACACTTTTATCTAGCCTGGGTAGTGTCCCACTGCTGGGCAAAACCCTCCTCTATCTAGCCTGGGTAGTGTCCCACTGCTGGGCAAAACCCTCCTCTATCTAGCCTGGGTAGTGTCCCACTGCTGGGCAAAACCCTCCTCTATCTAGCCTGGGTAGTGTCCCACTGCTGGGCAAAAGCCTCCTCTATCTCAGACCACTCCTCCCTGTCCTGTACAAATTACATTTATACGTAACATAAGAGAATGCAAGTTGACAATTATTATAATCAACAAGAATAAAGAAACATCTGTTTCAATACTCCAACGCTGCGTAACTTGAGATTTACGAAACCTTGTGTCTATTTTTATGAGTCCCGCATCTCTCTCGTGACAGGAACCTCAGTTGTGCGCAATAATAGCTAAGCTTTAGATCAGACTTAAAGCTAGAGTGTACCTGTGCTCCATGGTGAATATCTCGGAGGCGCCGATCAGGTCCGGGGGGCAGAACTCCATGTCGACGGAGGCGCCGGACGAGTAGAGCGCGCGCCGCAGCTCATCGCTCATTGACAACACCTGCAACACCACAATTATATTAGCCACTGGCTAAAAGTGGGCACCGTTGAGCCTCTGCCGTCCCCGGTTGGGAAAGGGAGTCGCTATGTTGCGTTTGGTATAAATGAGGATGGTTGCATACGGGAATTTCAAAATAGATAACCAGCAGCTTGTCATGAATCTGGAGCAGATCGGGACCAAGAGGCGAACGGTCAAGTGCGAGTAGGACTCGTGCACCAAGGTTTCCGATCACATTTCGAGAGCATTACGCGTGTAATTAGGTTTCCACATAAAAAAACTAAAGTATGATTTCATCCATGTAAACCAAATTGAATATTATTTTTGTAGAAAGACAGAAATTTGCAGTTTTCAGATGATTCCCTTTACTTGTGGTATAAGACCTTGTTTGTGCCAAATTTCATGATTGTAGGCCTATGGGAAGTACCTAGTATAGGTTTTGGATATGAAAATCCAACAATTTTACAGCATAAACGGTCGTATCGTTTAATTGCGTTGACCTAGAAGGTTGATTTTTCACAGCTTTAAGCGACCACAGACCTTAACAATTGATATGAATTTCAACTTGATACGTTCACGCGTTCCTGATACATAGGTGATGACACACGGACAGACAGACAGACAGACGGACGGACAGACAACAAAGTGATCCTATAAGGGTTTCTATTTTTTCCATTTAAGTATCGGAACCCTAAAAATACCACCAGAGGTAGAGTTTTTAATAAAGTAAGGTGGTTAGTAAGCCGAAGTTTTGAATACTTAAATGCTTGCGAATGCGATTTCATCTGATAAGAAAAAGTACCTGTAGGTACACGCGCGGTGTGGGAAAATTCAGATAACACTAATTAACAATAGCGACTTCGAACACTGTGTAAACAAGTTAAGTTAGAATTTCGTTCTGCTTGTTTGTATAACAACTTGATACATCTGGTGGGAGAGTGAGCAGCACAAATAGCTGAAGAAAATACTACCGATGTCATGCGAAGTATGCTTTCAGAAACATTAATCTAAGTAGACGAAACGCATTATGCATAATGTGCGTACTTTGACATGCATAATCCTTCGGCAACTGGTGTTGCCACTTACCTTCTTTCAATAATAAAAATAAGTTCTATCCGTCGCCGTTCGTTAACCTGTTATTATCAGAGTTCGTGCGTGTATATGACGAATTGTACTTTAAAATTATGAACATTCGACATAGGATTGTTCTCGGATGCATTAATAATTAAATTCTTCTTGCTTTTAAAACCGTACCAGGCCTAATCATTGTTCAGGCGTTAGATAACTTACCAACTGAAATAAACTGTAGGTACATTTTTACATCCCATGCTGAACAAGAAAGGGTAATCTTCGTACAAAATATTTATCATTTACTAATTCTGTCTGTTATTTGTGTGCAGGATAGAAACTATGGGTTATATATAAACTTATAATCTAGGGGAGGGTCTAACAATTTTGGATTTTGGAAGCCAATTCAATCAGTATTGCATAAATTTTAAACTATTCTAAAACATTCATGGAAGACAAGTGGGATGAATGGATGTTAGTGCCGTGAATTATATATTTTATGTTAAAATGGATTGTGATTTGAATATCTAGATGAGACAACGAGAGTGATGCATTCCACACTACAGTTGACATTCAACATAAATATGTAGTCTATGAAATAGTTGTTTATCGAAAAGTACAGTGAGATAATATGTGCACTAGCTTAATATAGGAAAGGAAACCTGAACAACATCTATCACCTTTCTTTAGGTTTACCAGATCCGCTTGATTGAATCGTAAAAATTAAATCAAACGGATCTTATGCGCTAATTGGTCCAAGTCTATAACATAATTGATTGCGTACATTAGACCGAACTTAGAATACTTATATACGCATACAATTAGAGATCATACACCGAAATATCTACATCTTACGCAGTATACGCTTGAAGACAATACGTTTTACATAGTTCGCTTCGCACCAATGAACTGTCCTCATTTCGTGGACTTAACTATTCTTAATAATCCTGGCAATAACCCCCAACCCACCGATTGCACCGTATTTCTGAGTAAGTGTCCACCTACTCCTACTAGGCGGACTGTAGTATAGCTCACCTCACATATGGACTGTATCGTAGTTCGCCTTTTCATCTGTTTCTGCACGACGACGCCGACGGCGGGTCGCAAGTCACATATAGAGTGGATTGTGCCTCGTCGTTGGTACATCGCGATGCGTACCATGATGAATTCCATGTTACGGATCTTATCCACAACTGCTCTTGCGAGCCTACGTAGTAGTTTGAACATCGCGAATTATTTATTATTTGTAAAATTATATTACTTTAAGGTTTTTATTGTAAGTTACGAAGTAGGTATTATTTATTGAGTAATTTAATGTCTGGCGTCATTTCTAAATAATCTAATGTGTAATTAACATTTGTTTATGTTAGAACACAGATCAATCTACGGTTGTATGCCTTGGAGAGCCATTTCGTTACTTTTTTGGAGGATACGCAATATTTGGAGAAATCCAGACCGGCAGGCACGAAAATGCAACGTAGACTAAACGTTACACAAAAACATTCTCGCTAAGTCGCCTCTGTCCGTTTCATCTTATCAAAGTCGCAATGGGGGTAATCATTGGATTTGCCTATCGAGGAAAATTTACGACATTCTGCCAATAAATATGACGAAATATAGCAGTTATCGGTAACCTCAACTACACCCACCCCACGTCTTTTTATAGAATAATTGAAGCAAAAAGTAAAACTCTAAAAAACCGACTTCCACAAGCCCTATTTGATTAGATTGAGTTAAATGCAAACTGTAACCCCCTATTCCCTCCCCCCCCCTTGGGGAATTCGTTTCGTCAAATCCCATCTCAGTGCTACCCCATAAGGAATAACCCCTTTACAAAGTTTCATGGCTCTAGGTTCACCGGTTTATGCTATGCGTTGCCCGTCAGCCGCGCATTGTAGATTGTATTTGTACCTAGTATTGAGCAGTTCTGGTGGCCATGTTCATCGTCAGTTCCGCATCACAATATTATGCTTACCACGAGAAAATGCACGAGATATTATGAAAAACACAAACATCACTATAGGTCTGCCTACAATATTCCTAACATGGTGGGTATTATCCTGACATAGTGTCTCTGGGACCAATGGGAAGGTTAACTCTTTAAAACGAAAAATAAAAAAACAAATCGGTCCATCCGTCTAGGCGCAACCGGGGCTCAGACATTAAAAAATATATATATATATCCCGACGAATTGTAAAACACCTCCTTTTTTGAAGTGTCGGTCGGTTAAAGGAGATCATTCACGATCCATACATTGATGGGCCAAAAATTAAAAGTGCCTGCCAGAAAAACAAGTTTAATATTCGGATAGAACACACAAATCCTACATTTTTTTACTATGACACTTAACCTGTTCGCTCCATAGTTAGGTTTTTATAGGCATTAAAATTCAATAAAAAAACCTATAATTAAAATACTTTTTCGCGCGGCCGTCAACCAAACCTTGTTTGTCTAGTGCAGAATAGTATAACGAAAAAAACTTAGTATGACATGTATTGTATACCTACCACTTCACTCAGTCCGGACTGAGTTAGAGGAGCTCGAAGTTTCATTCCATGAACCTGATATAAATAGCTACAAACTGTGTGTTGGATACAACCTGCTCACAAAATTTCACGAGAATCGGTTGAGAAATGCGACCTGTAGAGGAGAACAGACAAACAGACATACGAAAGTATTTTTGCCCAATCCTGAAACGGAGACGCTTCGCTCGCTCGGTCAAAAAAGGACTGCCCTACTAAGTCTGTCGCCCGACAGAGCTAAAATCATGAACATAAGAGAATTATGGCTGCGTTCGATATGACATATAATGATAGTCATGATTCCCTTGAAACACTGGACAAGTCTATTGAAGATTTAGGAAGTAGCCAAGAGGCTAGCTAGACCTTGCCGCGAGTCGGCACGGTCATTCGCCTCTCTCTCTATTTATAGAGATACTGGTTCCTTTTGTTCTGGACTCGTATTCAGGAGACTAAGGAGTAATTAAAAAAGTTGGCGAACAGTGAATCGCAGGAATACTTGGCCTAGTATGCTTGAATAGATCTGTGGGCGCTACGGCAGTGCTCTACCATATTAAAATACGTACCTATCTGGGTATAGGCTATATTGTAATACCGCCATTGCATATAGCAGCGTGGCATCGTCATGTTGATGTCGTTAGTTAAAAAAAAGTATTCTACGTCAATGTATATTTTTGTACAAAATCTATGATATTTTGCTTGGATGCTAAGACAGAAATCACGGGCTGAATTTATTTCCCCACTTGGTGACTTGTATGTGTATTAAACGTACGACGTAAACAATTTTAAGGTTTGCGAGCTCGCTCCGAGTCCGATCACATCATAAATTATGCCAACGTGGGGGTCAACGCCTTTTTTCAACACGTTTGTTTTATAAGTATTCATTAAATACACCCACAGCATGTTTACTGTACATCGTTAAAAATACTGGATTGTAGATATCGGAATGTCACTGTAATCAGACCGTTAACCTTGGCCTTTTAGCGGGGTTCGATAAGTGCGGCGAGGAAAGACTTTCTAATTGTCAACAAATGTCTCTCTTCAGTATTCTCACCTCTTCGTCTTCGAAGCTCGAGGTGGTCCGTGTGGTCTCCGGCTTCATTCGCACCATCTCTATGAACTTCAGAGTCTGCATATTGATATCGTTTCACCACAAACAGTTTCACAAGCGACGCGTCGTAGCACCGCGAAAACTACAACACCACATCCAGTGCCAGCTCTCGAATTAGAAACACCCACGCGATTATAACCCGTAATCACAGTTTGATTATAAACAAATGCGTTTATGTGTTCACTGCAGGTAATACACCGGGATGTTTGTCATAGTTTGTTACATGTGCGATTCGAAAGTTTTTTTTTTAAACACGTTGCGTATGCGGGCACGGCAACGCGCGGCTGCTTCGGAACTAAACTTGGAGCTACTCAGACAGTTGGTCCAAAGAGGGGGGCTTGGCAGTTCGTATGCCGGGCTGGCGATGGCGGCGGGCGCCTCGCCTGTTATATAGGTAGAGCTGAGCTGTTGAAACTTTAATGAACACGCTCGAACCTTGTATGACGAAAAACTCCTATTACACTAGTTGGTAATACTGCATGTGTTTGATTGGCAGCTGTATCGTGATGATCCTTATCCGGCAAGGTATTTTATCAAAGTTCACTTTTATAGGGTCATTTTATTACGTATGTAATTCATGTGGTTTCTGAAATAATATGCCTATTTACAAAATTATATTTTTTATTTAATTATCGTGGAACAGTGAATGACGTGATGGCATTGGTTGGGCTGCGTGTCAGTATCTGACCCGAAGTCACAGTTCGCTCTGAGTCTGAGATGCTTACGACATTAATCGTGTAGAGTAGAGAGAGACCACGATTCGACTAGTACATTATGCGCCAACAGAATGCTTCGATCTATTTATATACCGATTATTCGAAAGACATCGCTAATTGGATCTAACATGATTAAGATGAGAGTTAGAGCAACTAATAGAGATGAGAATATTTAGGGCCAGTTTCACTAACACACCTGATATAAAAAAAAATGTTAACGTGTATTTCTGTAAAAAGCATGCCACGAAATTGTTCCAAGATAGGCGACAATGATTTACGATTCGTTTCAATTCAATTCAACAAAACAATTCATTTATGCAACAGTAGAAGAGTGACAACGGTTAAAAATATGTATTTTTTTGTTGATAATTGATAAAATTAGACGACATTAAAAAATATTGATAGAAAAACTTGATTGATTGCAACCAAGCAAAGGGCAATACAAAGAACAAAACACGTTATGTCATATAAACGCAGCATAATTCGCTGCAGGCAAAAAGCAGTCATGATAATCGAATTGATTTGAATTAATTACAAGACTAAACGTCAGTACGTGAAGTATACAGGAGATCCACTAGCACGACGACAGTCGCTAAATTAGTATTAGTATTAGTATCTGACAAATTGTATGAACTAGGTCAAAGTCAAATAAATTTGGCACGCTTACATACTTATTAAATGTGATCAATACATTAGTTGAATTATCCGAATTAGGCAAAATTATACCTAGAACAGACAAGGACCCAATCACGTTATGCGGCGTCAGTTGCGTGGGTTGCAATTGCAATCAAGTTTTTGTGATAATCAATAGCTTGATGATGTCGTCTGAATACGATTACCTACCTGTAATGTAACTACCTACCTACCTAAAGACAATGTGGGCATTGTATGTAGAGAAAAAAAACGTATTTGAAACTGGAAAAGCTAGAGATGCACGCGACCTACTTGGGGAAAAATTACCATAGTAAAAGAACAAACATATTTAATCTCTATCACAACTTACAGTTGAAAGCTCGGTGGCCGTGTGGGCGGCCAGATACCCCAAACAACATTCAACCACAGTAAGAATCCCTTCAATCATATACCGTTTTACGAATGTCTTTTTCTTTAAAAAAACTTAATAACGATAACGTTCAGGACAACATGGCCGCTCGTGGATTGTTCCAAGACAAACAACCGAAGATCGTATTAGGTCCGTCCGGCATGAACTTTTAATTGTGGACGACACTGCTGGCACCATACACATTTACTGGGTTCAACAATATGCGTCTTGACATTGGATCTGATGCATAAATCATGCACAATAAACGTTTGACGGGCTCACAATTATTCGCGATTAGCATTTGTAGCGTTTATTATAATAAACGATTATAACACACACATATAGAATCGACCGATCCGGATGAAGTTAATTGAAACGGCTCATTGACAATTCAGCACAGTCTAACAGAGTCTGAGTTGGATGCAAATTGTTGCAAACTTTCCGCGATGATATCGTGTTGCTACTACCGCAAATTGTCTTGTTTATTTTAATCGGGGTTAATGAAAATTGTTAGCTGCAAGGGGACGAAGGCACAAACTGTTAGCTGCAAGGGGACGGAGGCACAAACGTTGCAAGATGGCAATAATTAGGTACAATACAACTATCTAATGATTATTTATTTATTATTTATTTAATGATACGATACGATATCTCTTTGTGTATATTTCGTATAGTGGAATAAATGGATTTATCTATCTAGCAATATCATGTCAAAGTCAAGAGACAAATATTGTGATGTAATCTGTGCTTTTGGAGACGTCTTAAAAAGTTCAGTGGATTGAATTAAGCTGTTATGATCATGATGGAGTGAAGACCTATCAACTGGAAAATAATATATGACAGAATTTTAGCGCGTGGCCATTTGTAATAATTGAAACAAAAAGAAAAACTTAAAAAAACGACTTCCACAAACCCTATATGATTAGAAACCAATGTAAAGTGCTTTTTGAGGCTAATACAAACTGTAAACCCTATTCCCCCCCCTACCTTGGGGAATTAATTTCGTCAAATCCCATCTCAGTGCTACCCTACGCCACATAAGGAACCCCTGTACAAAGTTTCATGGCTCTAGGTCCACCAGTTTAGGCTATGCGTTGCCCGTCAGCCACGCATAGTAGATTGTATTTGTACCTAGTGTTGAGCATTTCGGACAGACAGATTTGTTGAAACTATAAGGGTTCCTTGTTTCTCTGCGGAACCCTAAAAAGTGTATTATACTGGAGCAATTAAGTCATCGGAAGATATTGCAAGGGAAATTCTTAAAACAATCAAATGCACCATTGCGGCCAACAAGTACATAGTGGAAGTTGAACAAGTTAAATCAAGATCTGGATTTTATAGGGGTTTTAATCAAGAACCTGTTAATTCTAGATCTGATGAAAACTAGCCGGTTTGAGATAGTATATGTTAGGACTTTAGATTTGAACAAACTAAACAACCAACAATGTATAATCTTAATCAAGCATAGATATCAGAATAATCATAATAAATAAATCAGTCGTTCGCTTTTGGTTTATACTTATTCATGACAACCATTCTATTTGTTAAAAACAAACTAAAACCGTTTTATTTTTAGTGCGGTGAGGTCACTCACATACCGCTATTAAACAGTGGAATAATCCGAGACTAAAAGGGCCAAGGCTGCCAGAAAATCAAGAAATTGACTGGCCCTTTGTACGCCTGAATTCGACTACAACATATAAGACATATATTGCCTTACCTACACGGTCCTACTGCCCATAGGTACTTAACCGGATCGGGGCGAGATTTGATGGCTGCGGATGCCTCTATCAAAGCAATGACATGTTCTAGGTCACCACCATGCCATACTATGCCATGATTATACAATTTGGTGGAATCAAGTTGTCATTGTAGACGATTTGTTATAAGCAACATGAATAGAGCGCGTGCTCGGAAATAGAAGGGATTATGTGATTTGTTTTCTTATTTTAAAACCTGTCTGGCCAAAAGTTGTTATTGAGATAATTTCTCTGATTGTTTACATACAAAGAGCTTAATCAACATAATATAGGTAATATCTGCAGTTCGATAGATAGCGCGATTGTGCAATGGAGCAATTGGTTCTATATTTATTGGCAGCTACACGCGATGCAATTAGAAGTATTTGCACACAATTACCAGCATCCTCTTGAAAGTGTTTTTGCGCAGACTCGTGTGTGCGAAGGAGAATAAACAAACGTATGTACTGAACTTACTGAAACAACTAGCATAATGAGCCCTTCGTATTGTTTTAACGTCACTTTGGGTGTCGATTGCTGCATAGTAATGAAGGTAGTTTTACTCGTATTTCACACAGTTTTATTTAGAGAAATTACCCAACCTAATTTACCTTTACATTATATATAACTATTGTATCAATGGTTAATAAGAAAATCCTTCAAGCTAGTTCGCATTATACTATACTGTATCCTACTGCTGTCGTCTCAAACTAGTCTATGTATAATTTATTACCTGCCTCGTTCATTTACCATACATTTTGCATTCATGCCATAAAATTTTATAAACAAGTGATTAAATGCTTCGAGGACGTACTGCTATTTATATGTAATGTACATACAAATACATACACATACATAACCAACCACTGCTCTAAAGGCCTAGAATATCTACCTATTGCAATTTCCATAATAATTGGGACTTACATTATGCAAAGACTCAACTTTATAAACCGCAACAATAACTATGGAACAGCAACATTAATGATAATCAATAACTAGATCATTAATATCTCATCAACTTATTTTGTTTATATTATAAAATGGTAATATCATTGCTTTACTCTCATACAAAAATTCCACTTAGGAATCTTTATGCTTGTAAACGCGTTTCTTCCACGAATACTGTATGCGGTAAAAAACCCAAAAGCAATTTTAATTAATAGGTACGCTAATAACAAAATTCTAGGCTGGTCCTTCACCAGCAAGACTGCCGTCAATGATCCTAATAGAATATTCCATCCATTTCTATTTCGTACCTATAGGTATTGAAAATCTAAATAGTTATTCTACAGAAATCTATATTGTTTCGCCATAAAACCAAAAACATTTTAAAAAAACGCAATAAGAAAAGAAATTACGAAGTTTTAGAAATTTTAGTGTACAGCGGGGCGATTCTGGCGATCTAGCGAGATCATGTCCATGGTCGAAATATCGATTTTGAGATACCGAAATCTCTATCAAAAACAACAACGAGATCGTTTTCGACGGATTTAGGCGGTAGTAAAAACGATATCTCGGCTGGGGAAATGATCTCGATAGCGCGAGAGTCGGGGGCCTGATTCCAAAAACGGGCGCCTTAGGGCAATACGTCATGACAAGATGTTTATTAATTACATCATAATAAATAAATCATCAAGTATTCGGTATTCGCACGTCCGAAACGATCGTGCGGGTAGAGCAAGATCTGACTGAGACGGATAGTGAATGGATGTCCGTTTCTATGTGGCATTTGTATCAGCCTCTTCCGTGTTTCGGTGGTAGTAGTCGCAAAGCTGTGTCGAGGCCAGAGGGGTAATTTAATGAATCATAACAGCCTGATTAAACCTATAGCATTCTTCTGCTGTACCTGCCAGAGGTTATACTATGCAAACTATTTCAGGTCATCGTTGTCTCTGGATAGGAGTATGCCTTTATGATATCGTCGATAGCTTATACTTTCAACGCTGAAAACAATGACCAATGAAAAACTAAATAGCGTAACTAATCTTTTGATAGTAAAGTACGCAGTTGGTGAACGGACACCACCCTGCTCAGTACTATCATCAGTATCATCATCACCACACTCGTACGTGTAAGTATGTAATGACATGCAACAAGCGTGCAGGCAGTATTTTGTCCAACGCCTTGTTCAACACCCGTAGCAAATAAACAGGTAATTTGTAAGCCCGTGTGGGTACAATTTGAATAATTCAGAGAAGGACACTCCACCCGTATTAGGCATGTTTACGCACAAACGTAAAAATGTTGCTGCTTCGATAGACTCAAAACTTATACGCTCACGAGATGGTTTTTCATACACGTCCTATCTTCATGTCTATGTCGCTTTTCGAGTATCCAGTTAGGAAAAAATATGGATTTCTTTGACGGTGACATAACATGGTAAGTTCAGCGTACGTAAGTGGAGACCATGCCAAACAATTTTCACGTACTGTAGCCGTAACCACATATTCTCAGTACACAACAATGGCAGGTGCAATTACATAGCACGCGTGGTTACCCTGCGGCTTCAGCTATTGTGTTCTCGCTCTATTGTACATTTCAAACTCATGTATCTGCCATGCCATTCACAATTCCAATAGTAATTTCTATCCAGCTCTGAAAGCCTAGTTCCCCTTGAATCATTGAACAGGTTATTGTGGGAATCATAGTATTCACGTGACTCCGAGTTTGTTTCACGATCACATGTTGTTTTCCTAACACTCGTAGAAAAAGGACAATTCAATTTCAAACGTTTGCTAGTGTAATGACAGTAACAGCTAGAGCTTTACACAATGAATGTGCACAGGCAACTATGATAGCTAACAAACAATTTGGGACAACAACCGCTATACAAGACATTAGCAAGTTCGGAAGGGGCGGGCGTAGCGTAGAAACAGTCTAGGGTTCCGCGTGCATTCGGTCACTATTTGTGCAAACAGTCGGTAGCTACTACTGCCTATCAAACATTAACAACAGAACACAACTCCTCGGGATGCTCTCAATTAGAGTGCAATTTGTAAAATAATGCTCAACATGTACTTCAATTTTGTATGACACGTTATATTGAGAGCAATCACATATATTTTTTATGTTCTCACTAACTTTTCTCTAGAAATCATGCGTGGCTTCGGTCACGTAGGTCTAAATACACCGCTATATTAGCTAATCGATTGAATATGGTTCGTATAAAAACTAGTACAGGATCTGTATTGACTTAGCATTATTATTTCCAATGTGAATTAAATATTGTAAACATAATGTAAAATAACTATTCAATATGATAATGTAAAATAACCATTCAAATAATTTTATGTATAAGTCCATATTTAACATATTTATTAAACTTGTAGCTTTAATAGCAAACTTACCAAAACACAAGAGTTTGCCAGACCGGCCTCCATAAGGAATGATTATGCAGCCTGACACCGCTATCTACACATAGTTTGCCAGACCGGCCTCCATAAGGAATTATTATGCAGCCTGACACCGCTATCTACACATAGTTTGCCAGACCGGCCTCCATAAGGAATGAGTATGCAGCCTGACACGGATATCTACACATAGTTTGCCAGACCGGCCTCCATAAGGTATGAGTATGCAGCCTGACACGGATATCTACACATAGTTTGCCAGACCGGCCTCCATAAGGAATGAGTATGCAGCCTGACACGGATATCTACACATAGTTTGCCAGACCGGCCTCCATAAGGAATGAGTATGCAGCCTGACACGGATATCTACACATAGTTTGCCAGACCGGCCTCCATAAGGAATGAGTATGCAGCCTGACACGGATATCTACACATAGTTTGCCAGACCGGCCTCCATAAGGAATGAGTATGCAGCCTGACACGGATATCTACACATAGTTTGCCAGACCGGCCTCCATAAGGAATGAGTATGCAGCCTGACACCGCTATCGACACATAGTTTTTACAGATAGAGAAACAAAGAGCACTTGATATTGGAGCGAGGAGTGGTGTTCCGTTCTACACATATTGTTGTACCTCGGGCTGCGGATCTTCGCCCAACGAGTCGCCCAGCGCTTCCGCCTGGCTCTTCATTATCGAATAGATTTTCACGTAGGGCGCCTTCAGCAGCTGAGGCGCGCCGGCGCATATAACATCGGTTAGTCACACAAACTCATTCTAACACTCTCCAAGTTTTTGTGTGCATGTCTTTTGTGTCATTGAGTTTTACTCTAACGTAAGTGTTTGTTGGAACCTGAAAGTTGTTATCATTTCGGCTCGACTGTTATTGATATACGTATTTATGAGGCCGTCATAAACTTCGCCCGAATTTAGATTAGAATGCAATTGATAGGATAATCTTAACTCGACATTTTAAGGAAATGAATCACGTGATGGTACGTACGTACGCATACGTATTAATTTCTTGTAAATCACCAGAGCGCACATTGTCTTTGTTGGTTTGACACTCAGAACAATAATTTGACACAACATACTTGTAATAGAAATGTCAAAAATCATAGATTTTATGATAACAACCTAAAGAGTTTTTGCCTTGTTCTTGTTTTTCGTGCTAGCATAACGGTCGCACCGAGGTCGCACTGCTCAAATGCGACTTCCTACACAAAGACCACGCGTGCTCATGATTCGCAAAAATTAAGACTGATAAGGAAAACATTCTGTATTGTTTACATCTTGTGTCGCGTGCTAATCATCTGAGACAATGATTTTAAAAGTTTGAACGTCATGTCAACACATAGACTTATATGGCATAAATCGTCCTAAACATGATTGAGGTATAAAAAACATTCATGTTCAATGTGTACTGTAATGTGATATGTGACAGAATGGATTTAATATGGATCAATCAAAATTTTGGATTAAAAGTAAAATGTGTCAAAAAGCATTGTTAGTCACAAAGAGGGTTGAGTGTTTTTTTATAAAGAGAAAGTAAGTTGAAAAAATTGGTGGGGTTTTATTAATTTGCTGAAACGACACGACTTTATACTAGCGGTTTTTTTTTTCAAAAGCAAACAATTCACTTACTTTCAAGAGTACGCTACATATAAGCTGAGAAATATCAAACCGCGTCGCCGCCGTAAAGTAATAAAACCTCACCTAATGACAATTAATAAACAAACAAGGATTTCTTACCTCCCATGATTCTCTGGTCAAGTCTGAGACATCTCCGCTACTGCCAGTCCGTTCACCCTGCGACAAAAACCACCGGTTATCCTGTCATTGAACACATAATAAATTTTGACATGTATTTTGACATCATTCGCAAAAGCACTGACACTCACCAAACTCTATTCGATTTTAGAGTTCGGAGTTTGGCTCGGCATTGAGAGCGAGTACATATGCAATGTTTAATAAGTGTCTTATCTAGATGACTGATGCCGGTAAACAGCTCGATAAGGGATGTTTATTTAAGGTAGTTGGTGTGAGCACGGCAGTCGGAAGCTATATAAATATCATATTACCTGACATCTCAGAAGGCTATGCTGATATTGGAACTATAAAAATAAATACGGCGATAATAACGTTCGATTAAAGAATAGATATTTATTAGATAGAAATCCAATTAAAAAATCGCAGGTTTAACGATAGAATATTACAAATGAGGAAATGCAAATCACGAATTAACCAGGCAGGAACAGAGTAAATTGCTTGGTCTGTCTGTTCCTGGATTTAAGTAGTGATAAAAATGCAAAATAAAGAACGATATTATTGTAAGTTTGATAGATATTTATTTTTCTACTATTATGAATCATATTCACACCTGTCCAAATAAGACAATTCACACTAAATTGCTACCAAGTCTGTTGATCACGCCATACATAAGTTGCATGCGCACCACACATTATTTGTACTACAATCTGGGAAGATACTAATAGGTCAAAACCATGTACGGGGTATTTAAAATTAGAAATACATAGCCTGTTGCGGCGCCTCCGGAGTCCGGACATGTGCTAATTCTGCACAAGGCATAATTGATGATAAACAGATATATCTATAGCAATTTAGCGAGATGCGAAAAATACAGGTACGGTTTTCCGTGCGGCATGGGACAGCAACATGCGTGTGAGAGAGAAGCATGCAAATTTAATCGGTGTAATGTAAGAAATCACACCCGTCAATATTTCCGCGGCAATTTTTGGGAATATTTCCGACAGCGGAAGTGGCATGGAGATAAAATGTAAATGTCAATTTTGCTATTTACAAAGCTATCGCATGAATCTGCCGTTGAAGGTATTCCTGAAAATGCCGTAATCCAGTACCTCTTTCCGGGTTGGCATCAGTCTTTGAACACGGTATGACTTGAGGGAAATGTTGCCTGATGAAGATACTTGAGCATGTAGTGCACAAGCGACTCGTCTTATCACCTGAGATGCCACATCCTCGGCGAAGAGCAGCTCGTAGCCCATCTCGGTGACGTCACTCACCTTCTGGCCGGGCCGGGCGTCGTCGTCCTCCCACTCCGTGTCGCTGTCGATGAGCTCGAAGCCCTGCGCCGTGACGTCACCGAGCGGCCCGTACCGGTCGGGCACCCAGTGCGTTAGGAACTTGAATAGGTCGTCCACCCTGCAAGGAGGAGATTTAGAACACTTGCATTTAAACCTTCGTTTTGAATTTAGAACCGAACCCAATCAACTATACGGGTTTTCGTTCTTTTTGAACAATAAATATCGGCCAGTCATCAGTTCGATTTAATACGAACGGGGCGATTAAGAAATAAACGGTGGTTTCTTCAAACACGTGATAGAAACAACCCTGGGTAACATGGACCATGGAGCTGGTCATGCTTTTCTTGTCCTAATCATGAAGGACAAAATCGGTAATCAGCAGCTTTTATTAGTCTCCAGCGACGCGAACCACGTCAATAACCGACTCTATTCCGAGTAAACGCCACTGCGCCTCCGCGAGCATGTGTTAGTCAAGACGTTACAATACGTTGTAGCTGGGGTGGGGACCAGGTAGCTTGTTCAAACTGAAAAGACGCGCCCCGCTACCGCCTTTACATTACACATCCACGCATATCGCAAACGAAGGAATGGGGCGCGTCATTTCAGATTGGTCAAGCTCTACTTTATTAAACTATCAGTTAGGTCACCTGTTCCGCGGCACTCCGAACCAGTACTCGGGCTTCATGCGCTTGCGTCCGTACGACATGAGCGGGGTGGTGCGCGGGAGCGGGCGGCCGGCCGGCTTGCCCATGCGCAGGCGCAGGTACAGCGGCGGGTCGTCGCTGGGGCGCGCCGGCCGCGGTATTAGCTCTGCGGAGAGGGAGGGCCAATGTTAGAGACTAATTAACTCAGTCATAATCTATATTTCATGATTTAGGTAGCTCTCCGATAGACATCTATAGGCAGTAGAGACTAGGCCGCACGCGCAACACACTTGGTAGAGTGTGCGTTTATTTATTCAACCCGTTTTTCCCTTTTAGCAGCCGAGTGCATTAAATCAGGCCCTTATAAATACGTATCGTACACATGACATATTTACACATTTGCACTTCAGTGCTCGGCAAACCTTGGCAAGTATGCACAAGCAAAGCGGTATCGGCGCGGTGAACTCACTGTCGAACGAAGCGAAGAGGTCGGGCATGTCGTCGACGGAGACCATGCTGCGGTAGTCGAGCCGCGGCGGCTGGGACGAGCTGCTGGACGAGCTCTTCGTGTTCGAGCGACCGAACCCGCCCAGGGAGCTGCGTCTGTGTGCGTGCGGCGGTCATGAGTCGAGGAACTCTTACTGCTTTAAAATGTTGTTATCTGCTATAGGATGTAATCGGAGAAACCCTGACATAAAGTTATATCGTTAGTAACATTGTGAGGCACGCCCGCATTGGTTCAGTTACGTACGCGGGAACTCAATTAATGTGTTACGAATGTCTAGGAAGGCTTTCATGTCAAATTGTGACCGAAAGAAATAGTATAGTTTTAAAATAGATACTTCACTCTACATTTTAAGTTTCTGAAAAACAAGAAATAGTTTACTTTGTCTGACAGACATTCTCAACAAATGTAAAATATGTAAGAATAAAATAACTTTGGAGTTTACTGAATGAGAAAACGATCGAAGCTAACAAACATGCCGATTTCAATATTGTATTCAAATATGATGAAGGATTTGTGCCTAATGAACAAAAAGCTAGTGGGTTGACAATGAATGATGTACGTTACGGCCATGATGATCACAAAGACGAATGCGACAACATTAGAAATATATTATCTAAAGACGCCTTAGGACGTATAATTGAACAATTTACCCACTACAAGGGGAGGTCTCTAAACGTTGATATCCTAACACATATACATCATGCCATTCAGCACAGAATTATTTTAGGACGAAAAGAAGAAACGCGCCCTTGGACTATGCCTCGCACTTACCTATAATCACGGCTGGCTAAATTCAAAACTAACTAAATATAATAACGAGGACAGAAAGATTAAAAATATCTAATGCAAAGTCCAAGTACGCAAGACACAAAAGTAAGTTAATAAACACTTAAGAGGTGTATGGTACCGTATATGAAAAATACTACAGCCATCAAATCAAAACAAATTACTCCTAAGCAAACCTCTAAATACACCAAATAAAGGTTTGAAACATTTCAATATAAATATTCTTCGTTTTGATTTTAATGACTCTATTTCATAATTCAGCCACCAAAGACACCAGCGGAAATCTTCTAACAGAGAGAAGTGGGTACAAAGGCAACATTCACAACTGACGTGGCATTGGCGCGGAGAGGCCACAAACGTACCCAGACGCGCTGAATACGTCCTGAGGTGCCTCCTCCGATGGCGTTTTACTTAGAAACAGTCCGGTACCGAACTCCACAAGGTTCATCGGGGAACTTTGTCAAAGTAACCCGATAGAACGAGTGGCGTGCAGTTTTCATCCAAGGTAGCAGGGAAAAATTGTAGATTGAGCACATTAATTTTTAGTCTTGCATGTGTATATGTGTGTTTTGTTCGTTAGACTTGTTGTTATTAATAGCGATGGTTTATTATGTTGGATGGATTTAGCATTTTGTTGATGTCGGTTTAGCAGATAAGTGTGAGGTTTGTAATCTAAATGGATATCTACTTTATATTTACAAATAAAGAATACAGTGATATTAACTTCCACTCGGCACAAAGAATTCTAATAATATTCAGTACCTAGGTAATTTTCTGATTTACCCTTTACCAAAATGGGGGCGGTTAACGCCAGGCTAGACTTAATGGGGGCGGTTAACGCCAGGCTAGACTTAATGGGGGCGGTTAACGCCAGGCTAGACTTAATGGGGGCGGTTAACGCCAGGCTAGACTTAATTACAGCGACCGTAAAAATAAGTTATCAGAATACAAATTCAAATTAAACCATTCCGTACCTGTTAAACACTTTGGAGAATACACTGGTAGAGTTGTGGCTGTCGGCTGAAGTCGGCAGCGAGTCGGCTTGCGAGCCCTGCCCCCCGCCCGCCGCCGCGCCCTCCCCGGTGAGACCCTCCACCCAGGACAGCGGGTAGGACAGCCTCTTTAGCATCTGTGGGGGGTGAGGTGAGTTTAGTGCAGGTCCATGGTGGATGAAGAATTGAGATTGGGACATGTTAGCTGCTTGGAAGGTGGTCTGGAAAGTGGTCTAGTAGTAGTAGTCTTTATAAGGTCAAAGTTAGTTTTAAGGTAGGGCCAAAATAAGTCAGTGGCTTTGAAGTTTTTAAATTCAAGGTTTGAAAAATTTCAAGGTAGCTCCAAGTTTGCAAAGGCGTGGTGGCGGAGTGGTGTCCACGGGGAGCGACAAGGCCAGTGGGCTCCACCGGCCCGATGCTCCGACGATATTGTCAAGTCGTCGGGATCCCACTGGGTGCGATTGGCACAGGACCGGGGAGATTGGCGCTATAGAGAAGAGGGTCAATGGGGCTGAGGATGATGCTGATGATGATGAAACCTGGCAGAAAGACAATTTGCACCCACATGTTCCTATATTCCAATTCTAGTTCAGATAGTTTCGAACGCACCTAATATAGACCCACGTGTAAATTGTACTTTCTAGTGTCCTGGAGGGCCGGCTGAAAATCAGCGCTTAAGCTGAGACCTGTCTCAGTTCAGCATTGCTGAGACCTGTCTCAGTTCAGCATTGCCGAGACCTGTCTCAGTTCAGCATTGCTGAGACCTGTCTCAGTTCAGCATTGCTGAGACCTGTCTCAGTTCAGCATTGCTGAGACCTGTCTCAGTTCAGCATTGCTGAGACCTGTCTCAGTTCAGCATTGCTGAGACCTGTCTCAGTTCAGCATTGCTGAGACCTGTCTCAGTTCAGCATCGCTGAGCCGGTCCTTATTAACACTGTCTCTATTTGATCTATCTGTAATGTGTTGTGTAATTGTGTTAATAAAGCTATATCAATATCACCTTATTCTTCTTATCCGGCTTCACATCCTCATGCTTCTGATTGCCGTCGAGCGAGAAGGAGACGGCGGCCTTCCTGGGCTGCCTCTCGCTCTCGCCCAGCGGCGGCGCCGACAGCGGCGGCTCGGACCGCGGCAGGCACACCGGCGGCACCCAGTCCGCCGAGAGCACAATGTCGGCGTCGCTGTACACCTGCGGGAACACGAACTGCGGTCAGGCGGGTTTCAACCATCCTTGGTTCAGACAAACGGCGCGGGAGGTTGACGAGACGTAAGCTTGTGGGAACTGCGGTGGCAGGTTGCTAGAGTAATCTGGGCCATGAGTCGGAATCGCGTGGCAGTGGCTATAGCGAGGACGCAAAACTCCGGTTTGTTTGTAGCCCGTCGACAAGCCTAAACCAGCTTTTTGCGCCCTCGTTATAGTTATTGCCATGCGATTCCTTACGAGACTCCCGGCCCTGTATGCTCAGAGACAATAGACATTCGCCGGGATGCCGGTCGAATCATTCAATTGATTTTCGTAATTCTGGGTTTAAAAACAACAGTAGGTAACTCAAAAGAACACCTTAGGCGTAAGAAACGTTTATCAGCAGACACAATAAATGTCAGAAAAAGCACCACATCACAATAAGTACAAAATAGAAGAACAGTGAAACTGAAGAACATTGATTGTATATTCCTAAAATAATCACAGAGAGAGGAGAACCGGTATAGACGACGACACAAATAGCACCTTCCAAGAACCAACATTCTGAAGAGCCTGAAGACGCAGCGAGAGCACCGAAGTTCCACCTCACCTCATCACCATCACCGTGGTAATGCACCGCGAAACGTTCTAGAAACTTGTCCTCGTATGTGACGTCACAATCCCAGTCCTCGAAAGTGGATTTATCCGGTTCGGGCGTCTCGAAAATGGTATCGCTCACGATCTCGTGGTGGTAAAAGTCATCGTGATAAGTGCAGTGGTGGTTGTGCTCCTAGAAATCGTGAAAGTGTTAGTGAGTTAGTTACTACAGCTACAGTAGAATTCGCAAACACCAATTGCTTTTGATCGTTGTCTTGGGCTTGTTCTTTGATGATGATTGATCAACTTTATGTTATTGAGAGTGAGTCGACTTGCGTTGTCTACTGTATTTAAACTAATAGGGTTTTTGCTAGCGGGGTTACCATTCGCATAAAAGCCGTCACTTCTCAACTGATCTCATTGATATTCTTCTGCGCCGTAGTCACATGTAGCAGCTCGTCTTGGATGTCTATCCGAATATCGGACAGTTTCGCCAGGTGCTGCGCACCATCGCCCCCTTGCCCCAAAGCGAAGCGTACCTAATCTAAACGCCACAGAAATGAACATACCTTCTTCTGAGCCGGAGTGACATTCAGCAGCGGGTCTCGGATGTCGATCCCCGAGTCGTGGTACGAGAGCTTGACCAGGTGTTGTGCGCCGTCGCCCCCCTCCGCCTCGGCGCCCTCGCCGGGGTCGCCCTCGGCGGACTCTGCGCGCTCGCACGCGGCCGAGCCGTCTATGCTCTCGTCTTTGGCGTTGTCCGCGATTGAGGACACCTGGCATTTCAATAGAATTGTTCGTAAAACCTTATCTGGATGCTAAGGCCGGCCATTCACACGCCTGCGGCAGCAATATAGGGCGAATAAACTGTAGCCGCCTGCTGTGTATAAGTTCACCACTCCAAGCGCACACAGCAAGAACACACTTTGCCGGCCTAGATTGCCCCTGCAGCAGGAGTGTGAGTAGTCTGCTTTAGGTCTAGATTTGTAACAACAATAATGCATTCTTTATCCTTTACTTTGACACGCTACAGTAAGAATGAATGCGACTTAAGTTTTGAGCAGCATGATGCCTTACCTCGCTTCCTTGATCGATGGACATCCTGTCTTTGCTTGGAATAGCCCAGTGCTGGTCGAGTAGGGATTTCCGCCTGTCCTCAGTCGTCTGTAAAAATTACAATATTACGAGTTATTCTACTTGCCATTACTACTCCACTACATACAGTTTACAACATCCATAAGGAGAGATTAGAGTCGATTCAGAAATCTTTTACGAGGCACCTTGCGTTCATCAGCTCAGGTATTAGTCACACTGACTGCTATGATCATAGACTAACCTTTTTTAAAATGACTGCCCTATCGGATCGCAGACGAATGCTGGACCTATCTTTCCTCCACAATATATTGAATGGCCAGGTCCAATGTCAAGACATGCTAGAGAAAATTAATTTATCGGTTCCACGCATTAACGCTCGGCGAGTGTGTCTTGACACTTTCAAGACTCCCACTTGCAGAACCAATCTTCTGAGCCATGCACCACTAACGAGGATGCTTTCTACTTATAATGACATGTGGGCGACGCACGAACTTGATATCTTTCGCGATAGTGCTAGACATATCAAGCGTAAGCTTGTTACCCGCCATGCTGAGTTTCCGTACAAGTCTGTATCCAAAGAGCTGTTTTAAATTTGTTTTAAGTGTTTTAGGTGTTTGTACAATAAGTATTTGTTGTTCTGTAAGTTCATGTTGAGTAGCTACCTTAATTGTTCGATATTCATTTTTACTTTACATGGTCAGTAGACACATGTTTTTCTTTTCTATTGTCTAGATTGATCGATTTGATAAATTGTGAATGTTGTGCGCATCTCTAATTGATGCAAACACATGAACTCTGTGAATATTGTTTATTTTAATGTAAGTGTTTGCATTGTTGATGTGCCTTGTTATTTATTTATTTATTTATTTATTTATTTATCCACATATACACAATCTTTACAGGCTTAACCTAATGTGATTGTGTAGTACCTATATTATTACCTATAAATAAATAAACTAGTGGCTCTGTGAGCTGTAGACCTCGCGAGTATGTCGGTGGGAAAGCTGAACTGCTAACACACATAAAAAAAATAACCCAAATAATTTTCTTTCAATAACACATACAAACTTATGAATGTAGCTGGTTACGTACATGCAGTATGAAAGTAGCCGCACCAATAACTTTGTAAACTACATTTCGCGATCTTTTATACAACCTATTGACTTTTTACTAAAATTATATAATCTGTTTCACTCTCATAGTCTTTACAAATCCAACGACACCTCATTTGTTAATATCCATCGAGCCGTTTGGGTTGTAGCGATTTTTTTACATTTTAAAACCCCATATCTCCGCCATTTTGAAAAAAATCAAAAAACTGGCTCGAGTAAAAAATTCTATTTATTTTTCCAACCTGCTCACAAAATTTCACGAGAATCGGTTCATAAATGCGACCTGTAGAGGAGAACAACCGGACATACAAAAGCATTTTTGCCCAAACCTGAAACGGAGACGCTTCGCTCGCTTCGCTCGCTCATCTGTTTCACTCTCATGGTCTTTACAAATCCAACGACACCTCATTTGTTAATATCCATCGAGCCGTTTGGGTTGTAGCGATTTTTTTACATTTTAAAACCCCATATCTCCGCCATTTTGAAAAAAATCAAAAAACTGGCTCGAGTAAAAAATTCTATTTATTTTTCCAACCTGCTCACAAAATTTCACGAGAATCGGTTCATAAATGCGACCTGTAGAGGAGAACAACCGGACATACGAAAGCATTTTTGCCCAAACCTGAAACGGAGACGCTTCGCTCGCTTCGCTCGCTCGGTCAATAAATACAGATTTGCGATACATCTCAAGCTGACAATTTAGATTTAAACATAGATAGAAATCTCGCAGTAAAATGTACTTAGACGGAAGTTCGATTGGGGAGGCATGTGTCTGTGTACAACGGTGAAGAAGTTGTTAAATAATCCTAGGTTTGGTGGAAGAGATCTCGTATTACAGATATGACACAATAAATAAATACTGAATACTGAATAAGCTCACAAAGGCGAGAGATCTCTAGTCTTTTCCCATGATTATGTGTCTGTACTTTGTGTTTGTGCAAGTTAAGATAGTGTTATGAAAGAGAAGTGTCACCTGCAGCGTGGGCGTGACCAGGTCCCTGTCGAACGCCTTCGGAAAGGCCGCGCCGCCGCGGTCCTCCGGGTCGCCGGAGCCGGGCCGCTCGTCGCCGCCGGAGCCGTCGCCCGATGCCGTCACCAGCTCCGGGAACGTCTCGTCCTACAACACGACACGTCAACATCGTACTATAGTCTATTCGTGATAAGAATGCAGTAGTCATCATTGTCCGGCGGCCTAGCCACGCCCCGTAACCAATCAAATCGTTTCCAATTATCAAGCCAAGTTCACAGTGACCAGTTGAAGGCAAACTTTCGAACGCGAAGGTTGTGTCCTGTCCTTTGAGTGTGTTAACAGATTTTTTGACTGTAATATGAGAACCCCCTCTTACCCCCCCCCCCCCCCCCCCACTAAACTGGTCACATAGTATGGGTACGTCCCTAACATGGCAATGACAACGTGGGCATGAAGAGAAGACGGAAGGTGGATCAGACGGAATGGCTACCCAGAACCGCTGGACGTTCAATATAACGAACTAATGCGGCTGACCAAGCGTAAACGACACCTCATTCGAAATGCAATTTTTATCGTAACTGATGTCAAACTGTCACAAAATCCTAATAATCGCCGGAGGGGACTTTCTTAGCATGGAGCAAGATTGAGGCACTCTTTGCCAGATGCTCTTGTTAGAGGCTAGCAAGAAGGACCGGTAAACATTGGACTTGGAACTTGGAATCAGTACTTTCAGAGTCTCACGTCCAAACAACAAGTGTCCTATTAGGCTAGGTTGTACCTACTTTGACTAGATGTGAGTCTTGGCCAGGTGAATGGTCTGCTTTATTCATGTAGTAGATTTCTGCATTTTCGTCTCTGTAAATAAATAAAATACATATAAATATTGATTGTCGGCATGGATATAAGTACGACACAAACGAGAAAGGTATAAACTCTCCTGTAGTGAGTGAGCAATGAGTAAACTATGTAGCGAGATGAGTTATAAAACCCAACATTAACAAAATAGTTGTGCGACATTTTAAATATGTTTAAAAATCCGGCTGAATGGCGCCTACTCTCGGCTTTTGAGGCCGAGTACTAGTTTTCAGAGCTGTAAAACCCAATAAAAACGACAGCGCCACCAAGCGGGGAAAAAAGGCGGACATACCTGCCACTGAGTTGATATTTTATGATAAGTTGGCAGAAAAAGGAGGAGGCTTATACCCAATAATTTATTTTTATTTATTGGATGGAAGCAAGCTGCCGATGATGATGATCGAATATACCGCACGTCTCGGTACTTCAGGGGTAAACCCCATCCCAGGTAATAGTAGAGTAGTCTCACTTGTGGTGGTTCTGGTCTGGCGGGTGCGTGCGCATGTGCGCGATGTCATAGAAGATGGCGGCGTTGACGACGTACTCCATGGGTGCGATGACCCCGTACGCCTCCGGGCCGTGCTCCATCACGAGCGTGTCGGACACGTTCGGGTCGAACATGACCGCGTTCGGCGTCACGAGCAGCACGCCCGATACGACGCCCTGCGGGGAGAACGAGAGGGCTGTTGTGATGTTCGTTTTTTTGAGAATTAATTAGATGGCCTTTTTTAACCGACTTTCCAAAGGAGGAGGTTTACAATTCGTCCGGATGTTTTTCCCATTAGTACTATGCACCACCAGGTCAGGATCTGATGATGGGATCCTGGAGAAATCGAGGGAACTCTTCAAATATTATAGGCAGACCTATAGTGATTTTTGTGTTTTTAGTAATAACTCGTGCATTTACTCACGGTAAGCATAATATTGTGATGCGGAACTGCTGATGAAGACCACATATGGCCACCAGAACTGCTCAACTGCTCAATACTAGGTACAAATACAATGCGTGGCTGACAACGCATAGCCTAAACCGGTGGAGCCATGAAACTTTGTACAGAGGTTCCTTAGTAGCGTGGGGTAGCACTGAGATGGGATTTGACAAAAATAAAGTCCCGAAGGGAGGGGGATAAGGGGTTACAGTTTGTATTAAACTCAATCTAATCAAATAGGGTTTGTGGAAGTCGGATTTTTCTAAAATTTACTTTTTGTTTCAATTATATTATTGCTATTCTTGGGGGTCGTGTTCTTTTGTTATGTATAATACAAAAAACATCATGTACGTAGGTGCTGAATAAAAATACTTTTAAAAAGACATGTTTTCGTTAAAACCCGCCACATCATGATGTGCCCAGTAATTGCTTGAGCATATCATGAAATGGCGGGGAACATGACGGCACATCATGATGTGCCCGCCGATTCTACGATCGACCGCCGACATATAGACGACAAACACTGCAAAACAAGCGGGGAGGACCAAGTTGTCATGAAGTCGGTTTAGTCGGGAACCTATTTAACAGAGAAGAATCCGATATTGTCGTTACTTCGTTTTTTTGGTAACTTATACCTAGTATAGAATCATATTACCTGTGCGTAACACAATACAATGAATTTTCTAGAATGTAAAAGATCTTAGCAACTTTTGGATAAACTGAACAGTTTCATAATAAACAATACAAAATTAATGAACAGACACTTGAAACAATTGCAACACAAACCGAACCTCGTTAGCGATAAGCCTGTTTACAATATTATAGTCATCGATACGTATATAGGTATACATTTCAAGTCAAGTGCTATTTAAAACTAAACAATGATAAATTTATTGTTATTGAAACCGAATAGATACACCTTTCAAGAAGTCGTAAGTAGAGTCGCCTATTACATATACTACCGATGATCTCTAAACAAAAGGTTTTAAAATAAATACTAATTAGACAAGTGTCCAGCTAATTGGATAGCGTGTAAAATTTTGTGCAAACCATATTGGACTTAACTACTCACATAATGCGGTTACATTCCATTTTATGAGTATCTGCTAAACATTAGTTCCAGCACATATGTATAGTAGGTATATAACATTAGTTCCAGGAAGTTTCAGCTCAAAGATTGATGGCCCAATGTCAGCCATCCGCCTTTGAAATGCAGGAAATGCTGGCCGCCAGCTATTTGGTTCACGTGGCAGGTTTTCTCATATATGTATCTATACAGGATATGAAACTATTTATGAATGTTAGTATTTATGAATACGCAGGCATTGGCGAAAACTGTCCTAATGATCACACGACTTCTGTGTCACGTGTCTGCGTACGCTACGGAATTCAAATCACTACATGGTGATAGTCAGTAAGGATCATCATCATCCTACTGCCAAAGTTGAGGTTATAACATAAATCGCAGACGGACGAAGTCGTGTCTCCTCAACATCAGGGAATAGATGGAGGTGCCCTGAGGACTTTGAAGAGCTGCCCGCCAACTGGAGTAGTGGAAAGAGAGGCAGATGAAGAAGATGGTGAGAGCATACCTGTCCATCAGTGATATGTCGGACGTTTATCTTGAGGAAGCGTTGCGCGTTCGTGCTGCTGGTCTGCACCTCAGGCGACCCTGGCCGGAGGCTGTCGAGGAAATCTGGAAGACGCATACACGGACGTTAGAGAAATACATTTCCAGCTGTTAAGATCATGTGCCACCAGTAAACTGAAATTAACTAAATCAATTAAAATGTCGCAAGCGCCGTTATCAATTCAAACGTCATACGTTTAACATTTGTGTTTTGAATTATAAACTCCTGCATTTCTTCCACAAATGACATTGCCCTCTGTTCGCTAATCATAGCGGTGTCAAACAAATGTTTCCAGAATGTGTACTGTAAAATACTGAAAATAACTACATTAAACTAAAGTGCTCACGAAATGTCCTTGCTTATATTCTAACATGCATTTTGCAATATTCTCAGCTACAGTCAGCCATGTACCTAGTGTTGTCGAATAGCTAATAAAAATAAAGTGAAGCGTCAGTTCGCTATATTTGCAAGGTTACGTGGCTGGCGCTGACTGTACCCAAGTAATGGCAGTCGTTAAATTCGATAGGAGGTTTTACAATCAGAAGCAACCCTCGTTTCATACAGCTAAGTGCCAACCCGATTGTGAATAACCTCCTTCTGTAGGTTTCCACTGGGTTCCATCATTAGACACTGTCCTTAGAGACAGCTGTCCTTCTCTGCTGCAGAAATGTGAGATTACGCGTATTTTTTCCTAAATTTGTGGGTGACAATAAACGTATTATTTATCATCTACTCTCATGTCATAAAGTTCGAATTACAAACTTGAAATCGAATTCATAATGACGTGCTTTATAAACGCAATACAATAATCAAATTAAAAAAAAAAACATATTAAAACTACTTCTCGAACAAAACTAATGTTACTATTAAACTTTTTTTCCTTAACGATACATTCTACTTTTTTTGGGAAAGGCAAGGGTCTTGAAACCGTACACCCAAGGTGTTTGATAGTCTGTATCGTTGGAAAGTTGGTTGCCTTTTTAACTATAGTTTACAACCGCCACTCAGTGTTTGATATGTACTTGGAGGCAGGAGGATTTAAACAAAGAGGTTCATTGATCTGAGGTTTGATACTGTGGTGGCCCATGCTCCGCGCATGGGCTGTGAGCCTGTGAGTGATGATATGTTGGGTTTTGGCGGCAATAAAACGTCAACGTGACGTGACAACGTTTTGTTGTGTTTAAGCACTGATTTATGTGGAAATATTGTTGTTTTAACTTTGATTTTTGTTGTTGTTTTGTAAGTATGAGAGTAGATAAAGTAGTGTATGAAACTGCTCATAAACAGTTTCATAAACTACTATTATAAATTAGGTAGTATTATTTTACCTTTTTCGTGTGCGGGCTCACTCGGCGGTCCCTGGGTAGAGTCAGAAGTGTTATCGCCGCTCTCGGACGGCCCATCTGACTCCTTGTCGCCATCTGGAAACACCGCAACATATACCATCAGACACTATTAGCAAACAATGTAGTTGCAAACACACGCTTCTATGTGCTGTGGGAATTCGATAACAACAAACACACACCATTGTACCAGCGTTTCACGAATTCAAAATTGAACATGTTTGAGCCGAGCAATGTCCATTATCAAAGTCTTATCACCGGCGATCGCGGAGCGATTTCGTCCATATCTCTGTGTCGTACACGCCAGGTACACGACAATACGATTTAAAATTACGTTGCTGTAAACAGACGTAGGTTAGAAATGTTATATTTAAAACGGTCTGGGGACTGAAAACGTGCGGCCAGTGCGCCGGCGCGGGTTCCACTGTAAAATTATTCGTGCCAGCGTCGCGGCGTTTCGTAAGCCTTATTTGCCGTGTAAATAATAGGAAAAAAGAAAATGTTTCATTTCCACGTCACAGGTGAATGAGTATCTTCAAGGCTAGCCATTCTGTGTGGAACTGCACGAGACAATACCTACCGGCAATGCGATTATGCTGCGCGGCTAAAGTTGTGCTAAAACTGAGATTTGACATGTCGAAATGTGAGAGACATAATGAGTTAATAACAGAGAGACATAGTCACAGCAATGAGTATTTAGTATGAAGTCAGTCTACAGCTTTAGAAATGAATGATAACTATTCCTAAATATCGTTAAAGTAAACAACACTATTTCAATTGATGTATTCTTCAAATGTAATAAGGTAAAAATGCGAATACAGAATATGCTCACAATTTGATATTTGTCGGGAACAAAGGAAAATGATTATTGAAAAGAGAAAACTGTAGTCAAATAAAGTACAAAGACACAAACTTTTGTGAAAAGTATTTGCACAAGTGAAGTAATCCCACCGTTGAACAATCAACAGAATTGAAGGACGACATTTCGTAAACACAATTTCAAAGACTATCGCGCGACAAATCGACAAAACATAAGTTCCCACTATTCAAAATTGGGAATTAATTTAGTCATTGAAGGAATTGATTTCTTCTTCATTCTTGAGGTACTTATCCAAAATTCGATAAATAAAACCGGCCAAGTGCGAGTCAGACTCGCGCACGAAGGGTTCCGTACCATTATCTATATAATTGAAACAAAAAGTAAACTTTAGAAAAAACCGACTTCCACAAACCCTATTTGATTAGATTGAGTTTAATACAAACTGTAACCCCTTATCCCCCCCCCCCCAGGGGAATTAATTTTGTCAAATCCCATATCAGTGCTACCCCACGCTACTAAGGAACCCCTGTACAAAGTTTCATGGCTCTAGGTCCATCGGTTTAGGCTATGCGTTGCCTGCCCGTCAGCCACGCATTGTATTTGTACCTAGTATTGAGCAGATCTGGTGGCCATATGTGGTCTTCATCAGCAGTTCCGCATCACAATATTATGCTTACCATGTGCATTTGCACGAGTTATTATGAAAAACACAAAAATCACTATAGGTCTAATCGGTCTAATTTTCCAAATCGGTCCATCCGTTTAGGCGCTATCGAGGCACATACATAAAAATAAAATTAAAAAAAACAAACATCCGGACGAATTGTAAACCTCCTCCTTTGGGAAGTCGGTTAAAAAAACCGCTCAAAAACACGTTAATTGTATGGGAGCCCCCTTTATATTAAATTTATTTTGTTTTTAGTATTTGTTGTTATAGCGGGAACAGAAATACATCATCTGTGAAAATATCAACTGTCTAGCTACCACGGTTCATGAGATACGGCCTGGTGACAGACAGACGGACGGACGGATATCTTGAGATTTTAAGGTACTTTCCCTCCAGGGCCCATTCGTTTTTCCACCCTGTATATGTGTGATCTGTAACTGTATTTTTCATGAAATACCCAAAAAGTTTTGTTCAAATTATCATCTTATGTCAGAATAACTTTGTAGCTAGTTGAAAAATAACATTTGAATTGATTCAAAGCTTGCCGCGCTTTTAGGGCCTTTAGTACCTACTAAACGCCGCCGTAAGCAGCACTGTCTACAACCTACTCCTACTGGAAAACGTGAGACACCCATCTACAATTTCCGTACAATGAGGTTCACTCACTCATTATGTCAATGTCATGCAGACTGCAAAACATCATTTCAACGCACCAAAGAGTATTTAATTAAAACATCACTGGCAGCCAAACTTGAAGTGGCCAAAAGGAAAAAAATAATTTCTGAGCTCTGAGATTTGTATGAAAACAAAATTAATTAAAAACTATTAATTTTATAATTATTTTCTAAAAGTTCTACAGACTAAATAGAGACGTCGTAATTCATCAATTAATATTTAAAGTCTTTGTAGAAGTCCGGGGACGACATTGCCATATCATTTAAATTTAGTTTCATTAAAAGAAGGCTTACCTACCAAAACAAAATGGCCTTGGTATAAACTTTTCAAGCGTGTTGTGAAGACGTATCTTGAACCGAGACCACTTTCAATTTGTAATATCTCTCGTATTTCAGTATTTGTAGTTGGTGCGGCAACAGATATACACATTCTGTGAAAATTTCAGCTTTCTAGCTATTACGGTTCGTGCAGGCGGACCCGGTGACAGACGGACGGACGGACGGACGGACGGACGGACGGACGGACGGACAGCGAAGTCTCAGTAATAGGGTCCCGTTTGGCACCCTTCGGGTACGGAACCCTAAAAATTGGCGAATTTGATACGGTCAGGAGCATGATTCTCGCGCATTCGATATACGATATCTACACCTATAGCGAGTGATTTCGTATGGGAATCTGTCAATATAGGTCTCGATATCCTATGTCGAAGGCGCGAGAATCATACCCCTGTTCTCCTGAGACGGGAATAATTAGAAATTGAAAAACGCGTACCTATGCGAAGCCAGGGGCAGCTTGTGCTTAATTATACATAGCACCAGCTAGAATTCTTAATAGGTTTAGATAAAAGAAAAAGACCCGTCCCTATTACCTTTTAACAAAATGTCTGTCATGTCATGCATGTCCCAATCAATAAAGATCACATTGAATATTAAAACATATTATCTACATGACGCAAATAAATCCAAATACACATCATACAGCTTTATTTTAATTAAAACTATGCTCATAAATAAAGTAAGTAAACACCGTCGATAAATACACTTATTATATACAATTTGTATCATTACCCATTCACGGTCAATGATGAATGCAAATTACCTCAAAGGCGAGTCTGGTAGTGTAATGTAAACATTACATAAATTGTTCATGCTAGCAAAGTTATTACTAACATTACCTATGCATACTCCATTAACCTACGATTTGATATCTATATTTCCGTACCTCGGTCTTTGAACATTCGAAATAATAGGTAGTTATCATTTCATAATAATCTGCAGCCTTCACTCCACTCATTATATTTTTCAGGAGTCTAGTCAAGCGTTGTTATAGTAGATTGTTACACAAGGGTCGTAAGTGAGGTAATTCGGAACAAGATCCAATTTGGCGCCTGTGGGAGCACAGCTCGCAAAGGGCGCTAACGGATCGAGTGTACCCGAGATATTTCGACGGCCGGCCGATCGAGCGAAGCAAGGTAAAAAAAACTTTTATACAGGTTGTAGCTGAAAGGTGCAGTCATATTTTAGGGATTAATCATTAATCAGTAATCATTTAGCAAGTCACGTGATACTTTGCGCGCAAACATCAAATCGATCGATCGATTGATAAATTTCGCGATTTCATGCGGTCTGTCCAGGGAGTACTTATCCAGTGGAGAGCGCATAGATACATTTTCCTTTGAAACACAACTCACCAATTTACGGGCGGCGGGGGACGAGGTAAGAGAGCTGTGATTGGTCAGCCGCTGCGAAACTGTCTGGCGGCCCGTCATCGTACATAGGTTGCGTATGGGAACGTTTGTTGAATACAACAAACGTTTGGCGAGCCGCATTCCCCCGCAGGCGCAGTCAATTGGGTATATAGTCTCTGGGTCAGTCTCACGGTCTCACCTTTCCTCTTGTCGGGTACTTGTAGCTGCTGCCCCGGGAAGATGAACTGCGTGGCCAGTCGGTTCAGCTTGGTCAGCTCAGAAGGGGTGGTGTCGAACCTGGCTGCCAGTGACGTCAGTGTGTCGCGGTCCTTCACCTGCCAACCAAATGATGTGCAGATTAGCGGGTGACTCGCCTAAAATCCTAGTCGTACCCACATCAACTAATCTATTTCATGGTTATCATGACCCGAAGGTCACCTATACTTCTGTAGTGGATATGATTATTGTTTCGGCTGACTGTCAAATGTGGCCAAGTGCGAGTCGGACTCGCCCATGAAGGGTTCCGTAGCAGCATCGTAATACAGCTGGCTGATACACCTAGCCCAAATATAACTATCATTCTTCACCAGCAAAAAAATTTACTTTGTTTTTCATAGTGTTTGTATGAATGACAAAATTATCTTTGCGGTTTTTAATAAATGTTAACTGCTTATTTTATTTTGTTCAAACCAATTTTCGTTGAAAGTGTGTATTGAGATACACAGCATATATTTATTTTTGATTTTTTACTCTCTTACTTTAAAAGGGAGGGGGGGGGACACAATTTTTTCTACTTTGGAAGGGTCCGTCTCTTTAACGATTTACTTTGAGGAAAAATGGTTTCAGGAACCTCATTTATAAAGACCTATCTATTGACCCCACACATAGGATTGATGAAAAAATATATTTTTGGTTTCAGTTCCATGTACTTATGGAGAGCCCCCCTTATTATTATTTTTTTAATCGTAAGGCGGGTTACAGAATACATCTACATACCAAGTTTGAACTCTGTAGTCCTAATAGTTTCGGAATAAAGTTGCTGTGATATACGGACGGACAGACGGACAGACAGACTTAAAGAAACTATAAGGGTTCCTTGTTTCTCTACGGAACCCTAAAAAGTGCCGCTTCTTAGGGTTCCGACAGCAGAACCGAATGATTAAAAAATCCAATATTGTTGATTGATAGGTGTTTACTGGGTACATTTTCGTTTACCAATAAAACTTACGATACGCACTTCGCGAAATGTGGTGATAATATTATTGCTAGAATGTGATTGAAAAAAACCTCATCGCATTTAAAATTAGCTCGATTATACGAAGTGTAAGTGTAAAGTGTGAAGTGTGTGGGAGGGTGTGTTAGGGTGAGGGTGTGTGTGTGTGTGAGAGAGAGGGTGTGTGTGTGTGTGTGTTATTATGTAAGCAATGCCATAATATCACATGCACTTGACAGTTCTCTCATCGAATTGATTACAATGCCGGTTCATCAACACACCTTCGTCATATCTTTAGAAGTACGAAGTTAATTGACTAATGGCCGTATGCAATAACCTATCTATCTTCAATCTGCAGATAGGTAGGGTCAAATTTGACATAGCGCAACTGTCAAATCTAGATCTAGTAATGTGAAAATCATGGATAGATAGGTTATTGCAAATGGACGTATAGATACACTCCATCTTGATTGGGTTGCTTGCTGCAAAATTACCGGAGCGGTAGCCGTATCGTGCTATTGGAATATTCTTGTGGTGATTAATTGACTTTCTGATAGACTATCTCGGATATTAATTATAGTATGATACGGTTGACAAATGAGATAAGGTGTATGATGTTTACCTTTTCGCGATTAATGATACCTGCTTTAGTTTGATTAAATGTATTCAGAATTAATTTAAATAAAAAAACGCAATTGAATTAAGTTTACTTACTTACTGTATACATAATAGTGGAACCTTAACCTTACCTTAACTTTTTTTATTCATTAATTATTGAGTTATTAATGAACAGAGAAAGGTTAAAGGTGTATTACAATAAATCAGAATAAAAATAAGGAAATTTCAGTGTTAATAAGAGCTCGATAACGTCACACAACACAGTCACCAATAAATAATCATAATTTTTGTTGATACGCCCCAAACAAATGAATTGTAGCCTCGACATTTGGTAGCGTGTGTGGAAATATTACCTTAATAATTAACTATGTATACATGTGCGAGGTCGAACGTAGTATAATGTACGTACATTGAACGTACAACCATTTAGTATGGGGCACTACCACGCAGGTCCCGAAAATAAATAACCCAGAAAAAGCATCAAGAACATTGGCCCCTTTTGTAACAAAATATCAATTAAGGCTACCTGATATAATATACCCAATACCTATGAAAATGATCACTGTATAAATAACGTGGATAAACAAAGTAGAAATGTTATTTCTTACTAACACTAGATACGAAGTCCTATTTTTCTAAAAGTACCAAAGGTTGCGAAAGACTTACCGAGTACGGCATAGTTTTAATAGGTGGAGGTGGTGGCAGTCTCTTCGCATGCTCATCCTCATCTGAAAACAAACAACTCATGAATAGAAATTTCCCTATTCGGATTACCCACAGCGTGTCACCTCGACACGGAAAGGCCTGTCAACAACATAGCACTCGCGATAACACAGCATTGTGTAGTTGCCTTTTACGAAGCGACAGGCGCTAATTGGAAAATGCAACTGCACTTTGTGCAAAGCATCCCAAAGCGTCACGTGATTATCGCTTTGTGACTAACTGAATCACCACAACTTTTATGCCCCAGAACAAATAAATTTAAATCTAAAATAAACGTGGTAATGACATCAGTCAGTCGATGTTTTACAGTTATATTAAATAATCTCTACTAAAAACAAAGATCAAAATAAATTTAATGCATGATCGTAAAACTGAACAGAGAAGACATTCCTATAAAACGAATGTTGTTGTAACGTCAGGGTATTCATGCGACGCGGATTTCTGGAAGTTTCCTCGCGCAACACTCTAAATAAATAAACACAGAATTTGAACACAATTTAATTGATTAATTATAGCCTCCATTAACCACCGGATACCATTTTACAACCGGGATGTTTGTTGGAGAAACTGAGTGAAACTTTGGCATAAATCATGCAAGTTTGACGCCTGAGAAATCAAATCGGTTTATGGTTTTCGACTTAGATCGCTTTTATACAGATTCAACAGTTGGCTACAGACAGACATGTACAATAACTCTAGGGGTACATATGTTTTGCGCATACAATGTACGACATGTATCTCTACATACAGGCGTCGAAGTAATAATTGAGAATCCTTCGAAACGATACAAAAAGTAACATCGCGTGTTTGAGGATCCCGAGAAAGTAAAAGTACTGACGTCGTTGTAACTGACCTATACACCGTGAGTGAGGTTATTGATACGGTAATAAGATTCCAACGCGAACTCAGGAAACCACTAAAAGGCTCACGACATTGTTGTCACGTACGTACGCCTGCGCTGTCATGTGCACTTTCCACTGAGAGTTTACTCAAGGGAGGCTAATATGGGATTCCGCCGAGTTACTGAGATCCATCGGCATGCTAAGCTAACAAGACCATTAAAGTACACTGTAATGTAACTACTACTGGTAACTGGAAAGGAAAGCTTTCTGATGACGAAAGACCACAACTAAAACTTCAAATTATAAAATTAAGAGGTCAATGTGCGTTGCCCTCTCGCACCAAGGGTTGCGTAAGCGTAGCTATGTGTAAGAATCATGCATTATCTAGTTTTAGGGGTTCCATTTCGCATTTTAAGGTCCGGTCCGGTCCGGAACCCTAAAACTATAAATCAGTATAAAATATATGGAAGTACATTGTATAGGGATTTCAGTTGCGCTATTGATCCGTCAGCCTATAGTGATATCAGAGGTGCAGATAGGAGCAAGTGTTTCGCGCGTTTCATCCAACAATTTTCACGCAATGTGGTCTACCCAAATGGGACACAAGTACCAGGGACACAGGGGTATGGTCGTGTTATTTACCTCTGTGTACAGCGTCGAACCTGCCCTCGACTTTGGAGCGAAGGGCCTCGAGGTCGAACGGAGCCGCGAACCCATGGTCCACCGATCTACTCTTCGACCTGAAACACACAAAGCAAAAAGATTAAGCAATCAAATTAGAAGATTATCAAGCAATTATAGTTGACACGGACTTTTATTGACTTGGAATTGTAAATCGTTTATAACTTCCATTTTGATTAAATTCCACAAGCTAATAGATTTATGTGTACAATGAATACCCTGGCATTATATACTTTTGTTCTGTGCCTCGAACATGAATCAATGAAACAATTGTATAATTGTTAGTCAAAAATAACAAACCAACACTCTTATCAACGCATAAATGTAAACGTTTTCAGGGTTCCGTACCCGAAGGGTGCCAAACGGGACCCTATTAAGGCTATTACTGAGACTTCACTGTCCGTCCGTCCGTCCGTCCGTCCGTCCGTCCGTCCGTCCGACCGTGAACAAAGTGATCCTATAAGGGTTATTTTTTTCCTTTTAAGCATCGGAACCCTAAAAATGACCAAAGTATTCATCACGACAAATCGGCTCCACGTCTTAAAAAATATTCTCTGGCCAAAGTATTTGTCAAGACAAATAAAACGAGCCCAGATTCGACGGGCTTGCGATGTTTAATGACAGAGTTCCCATGGCCGTCTTCCGTCTCCATCATCAGATCAGCTCCAAGTCAGAAAAATATTGCACTGTCATCCAACTTACATACGTATTCAAAATGTCAGCTCAATCGGATAACGGGAAGTGGATCAAATTCAAGCCGACAGATTTGATGCGAACATAATTCCATACATACATACAGAGCAAGTTAAATAAAAGCTTTTAATTAATATTGCATTGTCATCCAACTTACATACTTATGCAAAATTTCAGCTGAATCGGATAACGGGAAGTGGGTCAAATTCAAGCCGACAGACTGACATTTGACGCGAACATACATCCATACATACATACAGTGCAAGTTAAATAAAAGCTTTTAACCCCTTCGTTTCTTCACCAGGCCGAAAAAGAAAAATATTTGACATTAAAATTAGGGGAAATTCAGTTTTCATTTCGTTGCAATAGACATTAATTGACATCTTGGTACCCACTGTCAGTTATTGTATGGAGACTCTGCTTGTGGAAGCGAAGGGGTTAATGACAACACCTTCTTTTGGAAATATCCAAAGAGTCAATACAAACAACATACGATTACATAATTCAAAAATGTAGGCCAAAGAAACCTAATCATATTATGCTTATATACTTTTATCAAGCAAACAGCATTGCTGAATGGATGCATGAAACTAAACAACAATGTCGTGTCCGAGTTAGCTCGAGTAATTTAACACACTGTTAAGTAGAGCAAAAGTCTACAAAAGAGAATTTGGGCACGTGATATACTGAAAACATTAATTATAGAATTTTGCACTCGACAAAAATGGCGCCGCGCTCTCATAAATGGCAAGTGTTCAGAAACAATGTGATTGAGTTGTTTGTAACATGACCGGTTAAGCTGATGACATGCATACAACCACATTCCGAACTAATCCGAACTCGACACTAGGTATCTTCAGGTATTGTGGGCACTTGTGTTGTGGGTCAACGATGATAACAACTGCGTAATTTACAGTTCATTCCGCTTAGGAGTTACATTTTACATTCCACCAAGTTACAACTGGGTGATGACTCCTTTTATTTGCATTCTTATCTCTTAATCACATTTACCTAGTGTTTTTAATGTTCATATCTACCTACCTAACATCCTTATTACCACCAAACAAGCCAACAGTATTTTAAAGAGAACTTGAATCTGTCAGCCGACACAGACAGTAGGTACTGAACGTAAAGGCCCACGAATATCAGATCACGTTGTTTCTTTAGCAAAACGCACTGAACTGAAACGAGAATGGACGGACGGACACTCGATACGAGGGGCCTCATCTAAAGGTTCTCCTTAACTTATATTTAGAACTGGTAACAGAAGGTGTTCATTTCATACCTCTTGAAAGACTGGTCGATGCTCTCCGCACTCCTGGACAGCTGCTGTGAGGCTCGCCTAGACCTGCATGCAACAGAGACACATGTCTAGACACAGGCGGCATGCAGCACAACATCTATGTATCTAGGTGATATCAAGTTTATAGCGTTTCAAGCTGTGTCGTTTTGTAATTGTGTAGAGCGACACGGTTCGCTATGTAAAATGACTGAAATCGGAACAAATTATTTCAAGATGGTCGCGTCTGTCCTTCAAGTGTTGTTGTTTACTGAATATTTTAATAAAGACGTTCTGTGTGTTCACAGTCTTGCACAATCAATGACACCCGTGTTCACTGTTTTGCACAATCACTGTTTTGCACAATCAAATTCACTGTTCACTTTTGTTGTGATCCGAAAATGCGACATTTTCAAAACTCCACGCGAACGACTGGTAGTGATTTACTAATTGATATCAACATCAGCACCAAAACAGTATAAACCAGTTTATATATTGTAATTGCATTGTTTATGAATAGGTTTCAATGAGCAATGCAATGACAATGATAGTGCAGAGGAGGCATACCCAGCACATGAAAACAATGCGGTGACAACATGAATGAAACTTTATACTAATGGCTCATGCCACATCGATCCATGCCATGGGTATACTTACTACCACATCATGTAACAATGGTCAACATGAATATCCAAGATGCAAATAAATAGTAAATGGCCATTGAAATAAATGCATAAAGGATGAGTTTACAAACAAATAATAGATCTAAAACACATCTTAAATAAATATAAAAAATCATCTAAGGTAAAGCAAACATGTACAATGTGCGTATATATTGTAAAAACCGTGTGTTATTGTTATTGCAACTGCATGACTGTAATATAAAATATCGGATTCTGAACAACTAATCTAGAGCCAAAGCCCTTGCCTCGAAACCTTGTTTGTTGTTTCAAAGCCCTTGGCCCTTGTTTCCAAGTCTAACGCTGAGTTGCACGACAAAAAAAAACAATTTATTTAAAATAATTTCATCACGAGAATCCTATGAAAATCTAGTGATTAACTGGTTCGCCGACACATCTTATACAGGGTGTAACAGAAAGGGGTGTACGAGCCGAAAGAGGGTCCCTAACATCCCTCTTTCGGCTTGTACACCCCTTTCTGTTACAACCTGTATAACATTAGTTCGCCATTGTTCGGTCGTTCGAGCGGTGTGCTTCTGCGAGTGAAGGGGTTAAATTAGTTTAAAACAAAAATTAAAATTTAGTTTTTGACTTGTTACTGAGAGTAAGAAAATTCAAGTATACATATGTAATTAGTAATTACATATATGTCGATACGTCTTACTACGCCGTAGCAAAGACAAGTAGACAAGTAGACAAGTAGACCGAGTGTGAGTGCATTTATTTACAATCAAGGAATTCCCATTGTAGGAGACAATGAGTTTTTTAATTAATTGGAATACAATGCTCGATATGCATATTAATAGTATCGACAATTACTGCCAATCAACCACTTCAGTATACTAGATATTATAAGTAGCACTTGTTGTTAGAATGCCCGCGATTTGGGAGGCGACATGAACTATAGTTAGCAAACGAATTAAAATGATATGTTTAAAAATGAAATCTGTGGCCACCGCGCAAGAACTGTCGGTATTGAGGTTGTCAGTTTAGTGCCTTTAGTTCCTTTAGTTTGGTGGTTTTGACACCTCCCAAATAGCCTCCAGGTATCATATTTAAAATTGAGATCAATCAACCTTAAAGTGGATAAAAGCACGATAGTTTGATCAGTTGATGAGGGTTGATCAGGACATCTCTCACAGTTTGACAGCAAGAATCAATAAACAGCAATTAAGTTTATAGCATACACATAGAAACAATGCTGAATAACGCAATAAATTTTATTCCTAGTGGTTAATTGGCAGTAATTAATTGTCGATTGATACTATTAATATGCATATCGAGCGTTGTATTCTCACAACTAGAATAGAGAAGGTCCAGTTAAGATGTCTATCACATTTAGGCCCGGTCTCTCAAGAGATGGATAAACAGTCAGATAACTTTATTTGACACTTCATGTACGTGTGAAATGTAAATGATTCAGATAAACATATGGTTTATTTTTGGACCCCTAGCCAAAAGTTACTATTATTTTAGGGACATCATTCTGAGCAACTTTCACTAAGAAACCGATTTGATCAGAGCAACTTTATTTGTCACTTCCCAGTACATTTTGGCCTGAGTGGGTCAGCTGATTTGCATGGAGAAGTAAAAAATTGCTCTGTTCAAATCGGTTTCTTAGTGAAAGTTGCTCAGAATTATGTCCCTAAAATAATAGTAACTTTTGGCTAGGGGTCCAAAAGTAACCCTAAACGCTATCTGAGGATGGAAAGATGGGCACTAAATAACACGTCGAGCCCTAAAATCTTTCTCTTTTGCACGGTTTTAGTTTATTTTGTACCGTAACCGTACCTTCTCATAATAGGCGAAATATGCTTAAGGAGCCACTTCGTTTCTTTTGATTGGATTGCAAGGTGCCTTTGGTTACACTGATGAGGATGATGAAGCCCTTGCAATCCAAGCATCACTCAGATGTTTTGGAGCTAAAGCTACAATCAAACAGTTTTGATAACAATAGAGGCATGGCTAGGTAGGATACCAAGTAACATCAATAATGCCTAAGAAGCAGACGGTTTAATCCAATCAATTCCCGCCGTACGTACGTACTATAAGACCACCGTCGCGACACGTTCCTGATTACGTAACTTATTAGTTCTAATTACCGAGAGAAGACAACCAAGTTCTAAGCGCTTTACGTTACGTGAAACGCAGTACACATCACAAAGGGCGGAACCCGGAACGGTCCTCGGCGGGCACGTATACGTTCGAGCTGGAAAACCTTGTGCATTTCCGGTAAACAAAATTATAGAGCCGAAATAGGTAGGTACACGCATCCTCGTCGATCCGTGAACGTCTGCCGTGAGAAATCCGCTATGTTCCAGATTTCAATGAAACCAAACGTCGATTGTTTTATCGTCATCGTCCACGCATGGACGGTACTGGTAAGCCTTATTTGCCTTCTTTGCAGCAGCGGTGTTCAGCTGACGACACGGAAATCTCAAAACATCAGAACTACGCAGGGAGACGCCAATAACGCTTCTGTCCTGCTCTGGCCTAAGCCCGCCAGTGCGCTGGTGCTAGAGTGAGAGGGTGGCGTACGGGTGCACTCTGGGTGGCCGAGGCTAATCGTCAGGGAGGGGGCGGGGAGGGTGCCCTGCCCTTGACACTGGGAGGGCCGCGTAGTTCCTCCTCGCATATTTACCAACACACAGGATGTTTGGAGCATCGTTTGCCAAATTAAAATAGCGGACAGAAGGGGTCATTTGCTATCTCCTAGGTCCACAAAAAAAGTTTATTATTGAATCACAAGTATTTATTTTAAGAAGTGAAATTCTGTAAGGTTTTTTTTTTTAAAAGTTTCAAGAACAAGGCCTCGTTTTTTTTATTGCACGTTGAAGATGATCCTTAGCTGAATTTCACTTCATGAAAAAATACTTGTGAGTCAATAAAAAAACTAGATATTACTTTCAAGTATTTTTGAATTGAATAGAATCGTACAACATAAGAAAAACAATAACAGTAAAAACTTGCAGGTTTTACCAATTTTTATTTATTTATTCAAGTTTAAACGAGTCATTCTGGAGGATTTAAAAAAAATCGTTGGGCCAATTTGTTTTTTGTGGACCTAGAAAGGAGATAGTAAATGACCCCTTCTACCCGCCATTTTAATTTGGCAAACAATGCACCAAACACCCTGTATAATACATTTGTCTAATATTTTACTTGGTTGCCTGTTTTGATGACGATCGACGATATTTTTTTTGTGAAATACGACGCTTAATAATATCTGTACAGTACAGTACATACAGTGCGCCTAAATTCGTATTCAGATAATAATCAAGGCCCTAAAATATCCCAGATTGTTTACCAAGGGAGTAAAGAACTATTTTTAGGGCGAGAGTGTTTTTTGAATCCTGAGCGACCAAGGGATTCTAGAGTTGAGTCCCGAGTGTAACGAGGGACTCAAAAGTAGAATCCTGAGGGAGCGAGGGATTCAAAGTACATCACTCGAGCCAAAAATAGTTTTTACTCCTGAGGTGGACACTCTACTTTTCATCACCCTCTATGAGAAAAGTAGTAAGTAATCAATAAAATAACATACATGTACCTATACAGGGTGTTACAGAAAGGGGTGTACAAGCGGAAAGAGGGACATCATTCTGAACAACTTTCACTATGGGACCGACTTGATCAGAGCAACTTTATTTTTATCAACTCAGTACATTTCGGGCCTAGCGCTGATAGTATGGTGGAGTCAGTCAAGTCAGTCCCATAGTGAAAGTTGTTCAAAATGATGTCCCTAACAACCTTCTTTCGGCTTATACACCCCTTTTTGTTACACCCTATATTTATTTACACAATTGTCGTGATATGTCGTCGTGTGTAATGGTTTGTTGGAAGAAATCTCTTGTTATCTGTTATAAGTTTTCTGTATGTCATTCTTGTGTTAGTACAATAAAGAAATTACCAATTACGAATATGTCCCCCACATAGTTAAAGCTTGTTTAGTATTGGCTAAATCTTGAAAATTGGTTCAAAAAGCATTTTCAGATAAACACTTTGTTCCTCTTGAATTTTTCTACAGGATTGATTACAGTTTTTACATACCTATATTTCTCGTGATTTTATTGGTAACAGATCTTGTATTTTTCATTCGCGTTTGTTGTTATCATCTGGAGTTAGACACTCACTTTCACTCATAGATATTCTTTACTCATATCCGAAAACGAAATTGAAATAATTACATACAGCATTCAGATTTAGCGCGCTTTGTTTACAAATTTTCCACAACTTTTTAATTATTTGGTCCGTGTTTCGATATCAATTCTGTAAGGTTGTTTCTCTGTTGTCACCAATCGGTGTCAATCGATTCGGTCGATCGGATTATCTAATCTGTGTCGAGTACGCATTTTAGTACAAACTTTTTTTTTTATTGGCTGCGTTTTGAATCGATCTCTCTTTTAATTGGGTCTGTCAGCCTGAGTGGCAGTGAAAATGATTAGTGACAGCATTTTTTTTCCTTTGTACTGGCAATAAAATTAAAAAGCTACTTTTAGTCCCTAGGGACTAAATGACCTACTTTAGTCCCTGTTTGCCGGGACTAAAGTAGATATTTTTGAATAGATGTGATGAAAAAATATTTGCGTAATGTTGGCGACCTACTACAGCAGGTGTCGATTTGGTGTGAACAATAGTAATAGTTTATTGCAAATTCCGTGGCCCTGCATCTCCGTGAGAGAAAAGGTGTGAAGATATTATAAGCATAGTCTAGGTGCATAGTTCACAGTATTAATGATACCCAAGCCCAGCGACTCCACATTACACTGACATGCGTGTAACTAGATCCGCGGTATACGATGTAACGTTTCAATTAACGCGTCAATCAATAGATTTTTCCTCTCCATCACATAGATATTCTCGAGCGAGCGCATATTTGTCTCTCTCTACCTAGATAGGTATAGGTACAGACAATAAAGTGAAAATATCGCCACGTCATATAAAAGACAATGCACTCGAGAATATTATAAATATATCCTGATATCACGTCACGATCTATAAAGTAACAGTAAATTTTGGTGTGCCGAAAGTGTCAGACGGAGTTTTACGACTAGAGTAAAGTCTAGCCGCTAGCTGGACTATTTCAAAGTATTAAGTAAGTATACCTTTTTTTTCATTTTTCAGATGATCAAATCAAATGTTTTATATTACGAATAATAATGAGCATTATACAATCATACATAGTTGTTTGCAGACTCCACACTAGGTATGACCTGTCTCGTGGAGTCCTGACCAATTTTGAGTCTTCAATAACCTGCTAACATTAATACATATAACAATCGTTAGTATAAATAATATGTTTAATCAAACATTTTATGGCAACATACACTTCATGTTAATATTCTACAAGACATGCTTGCACGCGCGTGCTAGAAGTTTGTGATACGTACTCGTGGATTGCGATGCGACCACGCGGTCATCCATTCCTTATATATAATCATCAATCAGTTATCGTTAATATCTGATCTTATAATGTAAAACTTATTAAATAAGGTTTAGTTGGTTCTTGTTTCTAAATTCATATTACATGTGAAAAGTAGTACATAGATATAAATATCGCCGCACTGATTTGACACTCTATTACCGATTGGACTTTATGTAGATGTTTTTTTTTTAGCCTAATTGATGTTCCACTGCTGGGCAAAGGCCTCACCGGTTGTATGAAAACTTTATTCATATAACATCAGTAATAGCAAAATTATAATAACATCGTACATGAATATTGAATAATCCATATCGTGACGCGAGTAAACAAGTCCGATTTAGAGTTTTCCTAGCCAATTCCGAAACGTAGAGTTAACAGCGTTGACTGAAAGTTTCAGCGCTCTGTAATGTAAATGTACATAATATAGAGACTATTCATTCCACTTGCTCACGTTATGAAACTTTTTGTATTATCCGCCCGTGTTGCTGGTAGTTATGCAGGAACTGGGCAGAACGACTGGAGCTCTCGTGAAACACTTATTAACACATATGAATAAAGTACTATTTATCAAGCACACTTTTATTCATATATCCATTACCGTAATGGATTGGATTAGTATAATCTTGCGGAAATCTACCTAGATAAGGTTAACCATATACCCACTCAGAATAGAATGTATCTTAGACAGAATCGATTTAGATGTCATTTTCCTGTTTTACCGGAAGCAACGCAAACTGATTCCTAACATGCGATATGTCTCAATTCCATTATTGTTTTAAATCCACCAAACTTTTATATCATCATGAGTTGCGTGCCGCTAATCTGTATCTCTCCATCTAGAGTCGTAAAAACAAATAGGTTACTGAACAATTATTATCTTTGGTGCTGTTTACAATGAGAATCAGTAAAGTTATAGCAAATTCATTAGAACTGGCCCTTTAGTTATTTTTTATTACATAAGAATGACATTACAGTTTGAATTATCCAAATCGGACCATTACTTACGAAGATATTAATTAATAAACATTATGCGTTCCTTCCACTAAAAGGCAGTGTGCCCGGGACCGTGTGACGTCACTGAGACGATTGAGCGCGGTCGGCAGTACAGTACTCGGTAGTTGGCCGCGGCGGCGGCGGCCCGGCACTCATTCACTCGTTCACGATTCGACGGGCGGCGACGACGTGGTTGTTACTCTTTATTTGTTGGCAATTTATTTAAATAACGTGTTGTTGTAACTCTACACTTATTTAATATGAGTACTTACTAATAAAATAGAAGCTGGTTTTGTGCAAGCTCAATCAGATAACCTACCAAAAGTGGATTCTTTCATGGTATTTGACTACCTAGGTAGGTAATCATTCTAAGTTCACCAGCGCTGAAATCCGTGGTTGGAAACTACAAAGGTAAGGTTGCTGCTTATTTTATCTACATTACCTAGGTTCTCATTAGTATTTAGGTCTGGAGAGCTGTTAGAAGTAGGAAGGGGTGTGATAAAACCAGACTTCCAGTTTCATCACCAAGTTTCATCATCGGGTGTCATTAAAAGGTATCATCACAACGAATCGAATGAGCCTAAGCTCGATGGGTATACCAGTAAGCATCCCAGGGTTCCAGCTCCCACCTTCGAGCTTCGCACTCCATCCTCAGGTCAGCTCGATAGTACCATATTCTCAAAGGTCTTGTCACTACGAGTCTAATGAGCCCAAACTCGATGGGTTTCCTAGTAAGCATCCCAGGGTTCCAACTCCCACTTTCAATCTTCGCACTCCATCATCAGATCAGCTTGATGGTACCTACCATATTCCCAAAGGTCTTATCACAACGAACCTAATGAGCTCAAATTCGACGGGTTTACTAGTAAGCATCATAGGGTTCTCGCTCCCACCTTCGAAATCCATCATCAGACCAGCTCGATGGTACCATAACAACATGCTTCAAGAAATCTACACTCGAATAAAAAAACAACACTCAAATCGGTTCACCCGTTTACGCTCCGCGAGCTGAGAGACAGACACACAGACAGACAGACAGACTCACACATCAAACTCATACCACCCCTTTTGCCTTCATTGGGCGGGGGTTAAAAATATAAACGGCCGTATGTACTAGGTTTATGCACAAAACTCAGAAAAAGTAAGTAGACTACACGCCCCGCGCACACACATACTCCCACAGCTACAATACCTACACAACACATGCACTTTTGTCGCACACACACTCACACACCGCGACAATACCGACACAACACATATGCACTTTTGTCGGCCGGCACGAGTGGGAAGCACAGTTGTGCCTCTGCCACCCCGTATGGGAAAAGGCGTGACGCTATGTTATGTTATACAGCCGAATGGACCGAAAAGAGAATAGGTACTATAGTATTAAGTACAATACACGTAATAGGTATATCAACTCATTTTCAAAAATCATACAGCTAAAGGTATAGTTATACCTATTTATTTATTGGTATTGTATTATGTGGGTAATATTACATTGAAATGATCTTCACAGCAATGTCTTGTAGCCTGGGTAGAGCATGGAGTTTTATCATCTCTTTTTGCGATGGAATACCATTTTTTGCGAAGTTTCGGGTCTCTCGGCACGTTAAAAAATAGTTTTTCTGGCGTTTCAAAAGTAGTATTTGTACATTTCGGCACTATACAATATTTATACATTCTTAAATAGTTGAATTAGACACTAATTGGACACTTTATTTGTTTAAAAATCACAATTATCCACACAAAACACTGCGCGCTATACTGCTACCAACGGCTGAGTGGCGGCGACCGTCGCTGTTAGTGGTGGTCATAACGGCTAATTTTTGATAACAGGCTACATGGAATATGCTATTTTTTTGTAGCCTGCTTATTTACACGCTACGCTATCGACGCTACGTCCAGCGCGGTCGCGAGTTACCGGTCGACTGATCACGCTGCGCTGTGCTTTTTATAACGTAATGCTACAAAAAGTCCGCTGGCGCTAGCAGCGCAGTGCGCTGTGCTTTTTTTAACGTAATGCTACAAAAAGTCCGCTGGCGCTAGCAGCGCAGCGCGTACAGCGTCGGTCCGTTTCGTTATGATAACGTAGCTCTATCTGATTCGATTAATAGCACACGCTTTTCGTTACAAGTGAATAACGTGCTGCTTTAAACGGCTTTACGTTATATTAACCACCACTAGTCGCTGTGACGTCACAGGCAATCGCGCCACCCGGTCAGTGAACTTTGCTAGAAATTTGGCTCTAACTTCGTCAATTTTTGTTGTAGAATAATAATTTTTGCACTGTATATTAAGGATTTCTTAGCTCTATAAATCTGCATTTTTAACTAAAACCGTTACGGATCGTCATTATTATTATGCGACTTTTTATGAACATATGTGGAGGTAGCCTTCATGCTAAACGTCCGTTTTATAGCGATCTGCTCGGGCTCCGTTGAGTTGCGTCCGGTACAGTCATTGTTTACGATTTTTAATCACTTGCTACGATGGTAAATTCCACCTAGGTGCCTAAATTACGAGAAACGTGACGAAAATCTCAATAATATGTAAATGTATTCATATACCGACGACTTATGCGGAGATGGCACAAGACAAGGCAAAAGATGAAAGGAACATACTACCTATATAGAACACGAAAAAAATAATAGGTAGCTTTGCAACGATTTTGATTCCTTTTCGTGTGCTATTGCTAGATCATTCAGTATTGTTTCCAGCGGCTGCGCGTGCGACTAGCAAGTGATAGATACAGAAACGTGCGCCGGCGCACGCACGCACTCTTGCACCACCACCGCACTATCGGACGACCATTCCACGACATAGATTTCGGTCAGTTGCGTTATTTGTTATCGAGTATATGCAGAGAATTGCAAACACGCGCTCACTTATACTTATAATAAAAGTGTTAGAAATAAAATCATTGGCACGTTTAATAATCAGGGCGTAAATCGGATCATAAACAACGATGACACAGTGCGGGATGATGAAGGGTAGCAGGCTAGTGGCCAATCATATTAGCAGATTTATATACTTAGTTAATAAATACTCGCGTTTCTATGTGTCATGTCACTGCAGCAGCTGAATATTCTCAATAAGACGATTTACTTCGGTGAAGTACAAGCTGCAGCTTGTGCACAGTACAAAATAACCGATCATAAAATCAAACACAATAACAATACCGACAAATTGGGTCGTGCGAGTTGCCTCGTCACGTGTGTCGTCACGTCGCCAGTGGGCGTGGTGCTGCGCACGAGTTACACAATACAATCGTCGCCGCCCGCGCCCGCGACCGAGCGCGCGGTTCAACGAACTCGCGGACCGGCAGAAAAAATACCTGCCCATTTTTTACAAGAGTAGAAATCGTAGATTGTACAACAAGTGCATAAAACGCACCATTTTACCTTAAAGGCCCCGTCAGGGGACCGTAGAAATTGTTGTCAAATTCAATGAACCCATATTATACTAACTAACATACGTATGAAACTAACGAGCAAAAGCAATTGTCTGTGTACGTCGCACAACACCTGGTTTGCAAACGTATGTTATGTGCACACATAAAGTTGGGAAGCCAACATTCTACATCACCGTGAGCTCATTTACGCCAGGGTCTATCGAAGCATACTAGAAACAACCAATGAACGTTGAAACAACACTTAAATATTTCATACGCTTCCGCTCAGAATGTCTCATAAATGTATTAGTCGAAGCGATATAGTCTGATGAAAAGAGAACAGATTTTTACAGCCCACACATCGCCTCAATTGCCATGGAAAGCACGTACATTTTAATGTCCAGCCATTGCTAACGAATGCAATGTAAGTTAGCCACCGGTTGACCCTAATGACTATAACGGCCTTCCACACATAATCTAACATACTAAATACGAATGCTCACATACCGGCCAGACGTGACGTGCCCATGTCCACCGTCAGACCATATACGGACTACAAAACATAAACTTAGGCCGCGACAGTTACGCAACACTAAATAACCCTTATATTACACATTCGTAAGAGTTAATTAAACAGATGTGGATAAAGCTTGGAACTTAACAAGCGGTTTCCCACGGATTTGTCTGCTTTGCGAGATCCGACCTTGGTAGACACAGGCATGTGCTAGTTGACCGAGCGAGCGAAGGGCTCCATTTCGACCAGATAGAAGGCCGATTTTGCTTTCGTCTGTAAGTATCTATATAGGTATGTATATCTGTCAGGACGTCATCAATTTATAGTACGGGATTTGAAATATTTTTTCCTGAAACCTATCGTGTGGGGTATGAAATGAAAGGGCTTCATGAGCCGGTTCTAAAAATATACTACAATATTACCTTTCGGCCACAAAAAAAAACAAGAAATTGTTTTTGATTGAAATTAAAGTACCTATAAATTGGTTCACAGCCCCCCCTGTTCGCGAGGTCTACTGCCCACAGGGCCACTAGTTAATAGAATTATAGGTGTTGATCATTTAAGTTAATCATGTTGTCATGAACTTATAAAATAACCCAGTCCGGAATCCGATAGAAACACTTAGATTAATGCGCAGAAACCAAACAAACCAAGAAAGGTGCAAAAAATTCAGTACAATAGAGTAGAAACTAAGTTAAAGGTGTTTTAGGAAAACAAACAGAGACAAGCTATGATCCAACATGGATACATAAGCTATCCACATAAAACGTGTTTAATTTATATACATGTCCAGTTGAGTTATAGCCAACACAAGATCGCTGGCAGTCAATGGACACGATAAATCAGGTAATGCTCACAGCAAGTTATGGTGTTTCGTGTAACCTTAACATGCCTCGGTAGAGTCGGTAGACGAGGAACAATGTAATCAATAGGTCATTATCAGTTATCAAGATAGGAACTGAACATTTCAAGGCGACACTAATCAAATTGTAAAATGTAAACAAACATAAAGGAATGTCAGAACTACTCAGAACAGATGTTGATGTTTTAAAAATAGTGGCATCTGTGATAGACGTTTGTTTTGTACAATGTAAATGCATTTAACGGAAATGATTTGTAGAAACTTTTGTCAACAAACATTTGTGTGATTTATTCGGCATATTTTAATTTCCCGCACAGGTGGCAATTCACCATCTGTTGCAAACAAAAGCGTGTCATATTGACTTAGATGCTATGCGATTGCGAATTTACGCGGAAAAATATAGATACTATGGATTTGTTGGTCTTGTATTTAAATATCCATCGATTGTTATTGTTAGGAACGAAAATCTAATATTAAAGTCTTAGAACTTGAACACTGACGAAAATGGAAATACAAATTGCCAAGACAAATGGCATTGGCGAATCTCTAGCAACCGGCATCGCTATCAATAGGAACCAAGGAAGATCAGCATAATTTCGTTCGCGTCTCGTGAATACGTCGAACCGCCCTCAGAAAGTGACAGGTCGCCGGTCGGTCGGAAAACTGAACGACAGGACCTGTCACTGTCCATCTCCATCACCGATCGAATGGCCCGCAACTGCTATGAGTAGCCTACTCAGAGTAGGTAAGTAATCTATTACTGATATTTACGACCCGATGAAGATCGAATGGCGGATAAAACGGCCATAGCAAACATCAAACTCGTTGACGTGGGGCGCTGAGAAAGGCTTTGATGAGGATGTGATGTGGCTGAGTGGCGGCGGCGAGATGGATAAGAGGACAGCATTGCTCGGAAATGTTTTGTCCATTCCATTGGACGGAAACGGAAATGTATTTACTTATTTATCAGCTAAACATAGGTGCGTTATCGACTTAGAACGAGTTGACCATAATAATGTTCAAGAATTGTTAAAAATTCGTATGTAAGAGAGTATGATGGGTTGATTTGGTGTGCACGTTCTAGACATGGCAAGGCAGCGTCGAGCAATTTTATCATTCAGATCGGGAGGTGCCTCATCATTCGACTAATTGTCCAGAGCCACAATTAGACGAGTGCTATTCACAAACGAGCACAATTGGCACAATGGAGGAAATGAACATTCATTCTTGTACACATCTATAAACAGTAATACTTCTGCTGCTATTTCCACATTTAACCTGCACGACAAGTCTTTGTGACATCATTGTTTTATGGGCCTAGTTCGTCTGACTAAATCTGTGTCGGTTTTTCCTTCAATATAAATAGTAGATTGTTTACCAAGGGAGTAAAGAACTATTTTTAGGGCGAGAGTGTTTTTTGAATCCTGAGTGACCGAGGGATTCTAGAGTTGAGTCCCGAGTGTAACGAGGGACTCAAAAGTAGAATCCTGAGGGAGCGAGGGATTCAAAGTACATCACTCGAGCCAAAAATAGTTTTTACTCCTGAGGTGGACACTCTACTTTTCATCACCCTCTATGAGAAAAGTAGTAAGTAATCAATAAAATAACATACATGTACCTACCTAAAAGGTGTAACAGAAAGGGATGTACAAGCGGAAAGAGGGACATCATTCTAAACAACTTTCACTATGGGACCAACTTGATCAGAGCAACTTTATTTTTATTAACTCAGTACATTTCGGGCCTAGCGCTCAGCTGATCTGTATGGTGGAGTGAAAAATAATGTTGCTCTGATCAACTCGGTCCCATAGTGAAAGTTGTTCAAAATGATGTCCCTAACAACATTCTTCCGGCTTGTACACCCCTTTCTGTTACACCCTATTATTTATTTACACAATTGTCGTGATATGTGGTGTGTAATGGTTTGTTGGAAGAAATCTCTTGTTATGTATTATAAGTTTTCTGTATGTCATTCTTGTGTTAGTACAATAAAGAAATTACCAATTACGAATATGTCCTCCACATAGTTAAAACTTGTTTAGTATTGGCTAAATCTTGAAAATTGGTTCAAAAAGCATTTTCAGATAAACTCTTGAATTTTTCTAAAGGATTACAGTTTTTACATACCTATATTCCTCGTGATTTTATTGGTAACAGATCTTGTATTTGTCATTAGCGTTTGTTGTTATCATCTGGAGTTAGACACTCACTTTCACTCATATTCTTTACTCATATCCGCAAACGAAATTGAAATAATTACAGCATTCAGATTTGGCGCGCTTTGTTTACAAATTTTCCACAACTTTTTAATTATTTGGTCCGTGTTTCGATATCAATTCTGTAAGGTTGTTTCTCTGTTGTCACCAATCGGTGTCAATCGATTCTGTTGATCGGATTATCTAATCTGTGTCGAGTACGCATTTTAGTACAAACTTTTTTTTTATTGGCTGCGTTTAGAATCGATCTCTCTTTTAATTGGGTCTGTCAGCCTAAAACTGATTAGTGACAGCATTTTTTTTCCTTTGTACTGGCAACAAAATTAAAAAGTTACTTTTAGTCCCTAGGGACTAAATGACCTACTTTAGTCCCTGTTTGCCGGGACTAAAGTAGATCTTTTTGAATAGATGTGATGAAAAAGCCTTTATGTTTCTTGTCTTGGTGATAGATCGTGGGCAATAACCTTGCACTTTGTTTAGTTATGCGCAGGAGTATGATTCACCACACCTTTTACGTATCGTAATCACATTTCAATAAGCAATGTGGGTTGCATTAGTTCCTAAATTCCGCATGTCTTCTCTTATGGCAGTGTTCCGGTAATAACCACATTGCCAGTGAGATCCCGGCTCCAGTGTCAAGTCAACAGATATGCGAGATTGTAGGTATGGTTTTATAGCATCGTTAATATGCGCAGTGGATGATCGGGCTTGTTTACAAATGGTAGCTTAACTACTAGTCTGCTATCATGAAGTGCAATTGCGCGATGAAAACAAACTAATTCCACTATTGATAATTCTGTTATGGTGACACAGCTCTCAATTGAGCGCAGTCGACGCGCGGCCGCATAAATTTACAATGATATAAATAAATACGACTGTGCCTTGGTCTTGTATTGTAACTCGTGTTCTGGGTGTGTGTTAACGTCCTTGTTTCGGACGACGACGACGTCCATATACGGCGAGATTCGATAGATTAGAATCATAATATATTTTTAACAAAGTCTCGACTTCGATTCGAGGCAAGTGAGGTGCTAACTAAGAATATAAATAAATACCCGATAGGTTCTGTTAACTTATGTTCAACGTATTTACAAAAGCGTAAATTTTAAGAAGCGCGTGTAATACTTCGGTAAACAATATAGTCTATCAACCTGTGAACACATCTAGATATACACGTAATTGTGTAAACAATGGCGCTAATTCTTTAGGCAGCAAGTTAAATTGCACCAAATTAATTCGAAGGAAATGTTAACATGTTAAACTCCAGTTCAAATAAGATTTAGTTCATTTTGACGCTAAATGAATCACTGCCTATCAGCGTATCTAGTTGATGTTGTGTAGATAGATGTACGTCATGTACATGTCACGGGCAACTTGATAAATCAGCCAGTGTGAATAATGACCGGACAGTATGAATAATTACCACGAGCCTTGGTCAATGTGATGAATTTATCACTTGGACCGGTCTTTATTCATAATGCCCGACAGCCAGTGATCCGTTTGAATAATCTAGCCTAAATGTATGTATGAATAATGCCCGGTCCAAGTGATAAATTGTGATTAGCTTAAGTTTCACTTTTTGTTGGTTTAGGTAGGTTGGGTTAGATTAGACTTTAGAAGCCTAACCAGCGGAGCGACTGAAGCGGGCGAAGCTTGGGTTTAATACACGAAAACAGTACTAAAGCTTCTGTTTTATTACTTTGCCCAGGACAGTGTAGTCATTATTCATACTAACCGGCCAAAGTGATTAATAATGCAGTTTTAATCACATTGCCCAATCGACTCGGGCAGTATGAATAATGGCCGGACATTATGAATAATGACCAGACTTATCAAATTGGCCGTAACATAAACACAACACACACTATGTAGTATGTAAGACTTCTGTTTCTGTAGCTGTAGTAGGTATTTATTTATCACCGTCACCAGAGAATCACGAGGTTTGATATAGAAATGAGATGCCGGTTACACAATCTCTGCCATAGTCAAGGTTCAATATAAGTTAAATTATCCAACATAACTCGAGGTTTTTATTTACAGAAACGACCGCCCGTTGGATTAAAATTCAGCAAATGGATCAAGAGAAAAGCTCCCAATAATTCAAGAAAAATGGCTTTCGAGCCCGTGTATAGCTGATCCTAAAGGGACCCAACGGTGTATTGATTAACCGAGCATCCGGGGTAAATTGGTCGTTATTTAGCATGCACAGAGTCGAGATTAGATCAGTAGCTGTTCGGGTGGCTATAGGCATTACAGGGAGCATGTGAGCTAGGTAGAGCACACCTATCACCGGGCACAATGAGGGCACCGGAGCAAATGACACTTGGAGCCAATTTATAGCAGAATTCTCCCACTTGACTGTTTTATTTTATACGGCTGCTGTAATTTTTACCGAGCGGAATAAAACATTTACAACTCCTCACTGGGACACTGGGGTACAGGATACGAGTGTATTTATGTGGGTAGTGTTTAAACGAGCGACAAAAATAGTCTAACACATGTCTAACCTAACCTAACCGAAATATTAACTGAGCGAATAAAATACTAACTGAGCGACAAGTCACTGGGCGACTTGTCGCTCAGTCAGTAATTTATTTATAATTTAGGATTTTATGCGTAGGTAGGTAGGTACCTAGTTCGGCAAAAGGTCACCATGTCTATTATGCAGTATATAGTACTCGTGAGTGCAGAAATACATGTCCATTCCTAAAGTACAGGTCAGGGGGACAATTCTCGCGCTAGCGAGATCGTGTCCATGGTCGAAATATCGATTTTGAGATACCAAAATCACCATCAAAAACCAGAAAAAGCTGTTCTCACGACCAAGGGGGCCATTCTGGCGCTAGCGAGATCATGTCCATGGCCGAAATATCGATTTTGAGATACCGATATCTCTATCAAAAACAAGAAAAAGCTATTCTTACGACTAGCCTTTCGACCAACCGAGATACCTCTACCCGTTTTCGATCGAAATAAATATAAATTGAGATCGTTTGCGACGGATTCACGCGGTATCAAAACCGATATCTCGACTAGGGAGATGATCTCGATAGCGCGAGAATCGGGGGCCTGACCTTTGTATCCTTGATTGACCAAGGACATACGAAAATTTTAATTCTGTAACTGCTACAATAAAACCTACATTTTTATTAGAATTTATTGTAAAACCTAAAAATAATATACACAGTCCACTCTTGTGCTCTACGCCCATTAGGACGACTGTATGTATCTCTTTAGTTCATGTCCACATAGATTAAACCAATTACATGTAGTATTTATTTATATTCCAGTTATTATAAACATTAGACTTGTTTACAACTCGGAAGCTTGAGCACCTAATTACTTATTATGTTGTTCAATAAACACATGCTATACTAGCTCTTATTCGAGGACCTATGAATCATAAAATCCAGGAACACTACGGATATGTAATCGCAAAGATCACAAGATCAATAGGTAACTGCTGACACGTAGAAAGGATTGAAAACATAGATAAAATAGGCTGTACCTTGTTACAGTGATAATCATGATCTCATGGCGAAGTGTGACAGTGATATCTACAGATAAATTTATGGATAACTACACACGATTGATTAAACACGTTCTTTATGGATGGGCGACTCTTAACCCTTAGCTGGTATCGCTAAAAAAGGTAACGTAACTGGTATCGGGGGTAACTAATGACCCCACAAGTATTTATGCTTATAAATCTTAACGAAACCGGTTTATTTGAATATACCTCTTTTAAGTCATCATCTTTTAATAAAACTAACTTTTTCATAACTTTCAGAATGTTTTCAACCACAATGTTGGATTATTTTTCAAATTAAATGAATTTATCTCTTCTGTCATAATTATTTATGAGGCTTTTTTGTAACCCCCTAAACCTAAAAAAACATGTAAATTCCAAAAAGTTTTTTAGTTATTGGTTTAACCATATAGTCTAGTTAACAAAAAGAGGAACGTCTATGGAGATCAGCAAACAGTAAAAAAAATACAAGTATAATGTCATGTTGTCTAGAACGGGCTAGATTTTTTGACCATTTGAATCTATTTTTGTCTCTCTAACATCCTGAAATTTGTATTTTCTTCTTCCCAATACTCTCCTTCAACTTTGCTGCAAATAGAAGAGTCAAATTTTTCTGCTCGTTCTATCGCTTTTTCTTTAGAACAGCTATCTATATTTTCTTGCTCGCAATCGCATTTTTCATTATCACACAATGTTTTTACCTTTTTTTTAATGAATCTGTGCTAGAAACTTGATTTTCATCATTAGCTGTGTTTATTGATATTAATTCAAAATACCAACCATGGTGCAACTTATTCAGTAAAACAAAACTTAAATGTATAAGAATCTATGTCTACAAAAACAACGTAATTGGTATCGGGGGTAACTTTTGACCCCAACAGTGTACGTAACTCTGATTCTAATTAATTTAGAGAGACATAAGTTCGTCACTCACTGCACCGCATGACGTAATAAGGTTACCTAGAATGACCTAGATGCACTACTCTGTAAATTGTAAAACTGTAGAGTTATGATCAAAAAATTGATGTCCTGGCGTAACTTTTGGCCCCCGATAGCAGTTAAGGGTTAAAAAGTCCGATAAAATAAATTATCTTTTTATTTTATCGGACTTTTTAACCGTTATAAGGAGTTTTTACTATTATTTCCAGGATTTTTTTAGGTAATCAAATCACCCGTTATAGTATCGCTATTGACCGATAGAATGACACAAATGCCCGCAAAGTTTACGATAATGCCCGAGACCGCGGCACTCGAGACAGTGCGTTGTTTAGTCTGTGAAATGTTTGGAAACAACGACATAACGTTACAAGACGATAAACACCAGCGCCGGCCGGCGAAGATGCCCCTTGGCCAGGTGCCACCAATGGCAAACAAACAACGCTGTATCATTGTCTAGTCATAACCACAGCCAATACAATACAAGGCAGCTTAATGTAGTAAAATTATATTTGTGTGCATATTTGAAATTATTAAGTGTACCAAACCGTATAAAGAAAAAGATGCGGCACGGTTAACTTTAATACGGTTGACAAAACGAAAAAAAATATCATAAATAAAATTCAACAGCCCGAGTCTTTACCGCGAACTGAAGGCACCTGGATCGAACGACCATTTTATTAAGGACGTCGATCCACGATCCTTGTAGGTAGGTACATACAATACAGTAAAATTGCAAAACACATGGCTAGTAAACCCATAATTTACGACAGCCAAAAAAATTATCGATAAATTAGGTTTCAGTTCTAGGCAAGCTGACTTATTTATATAAAGATGCGGGATTAAGGACAACAAGCGCATGAGTTTGCTGCTTCTACATTGGCAAGCATCCGAGATAGTCGCAGTACGCGTAAATCCACCAGCTCGAAACTAGTTGCAATGAAGGACTTTTCAGTTAACATCGCAAAATAGTAAAATAAATAGACGAAGTTTTGTAAAATGAACTTGGTTCTCTTGATTGACTTTCGTCACAATCAGAAGTCACAGCAAGATTGTCAAAACCGTTAATTTATATTCTTTCGTATGATTTTGTAAACTATTGAAACATTACACTGTGAACTGAATGTGCAATACAATTTATCCATGTCAAACCGTTAAGTTGACCGATAGTTCACAGTACAGGGGGCCTACCGGCAATTGGCTGTAGTCATCGGTTTCGTGTTTAAACGCGCAAGAATGAACATTATCATTATGACAATACGGCAAGTCGAACACGAAGCCGATGACGACAGACAATAGCCGGTAGGCCTCCAGTTCACAATTTATCGAATATATCCCGAGAGATTGTAATATCTAACTTACGGAGTTCACAATTATACGGTGTTGATACATAGATACTACACTACTTATAGATGGATAGATACATCTATGACCTCATGAATTCTACATCTATCAATCTCCAACCCACACGTATCAAAAAATAAAGCCATATAAACGCCCAATAATTGTCTTTCTAATGATTTGATATTTATTTCATCACCAGACGAGTTTAGAACGAAACTTGGCAGAGGACATGAAATTATGCTGTCTATTTATAAAATAACTGTCTTACCGATCCGCTAATAAAAAACAAATGCAAAGGACAACACTGGACACTAGTCTAGTGGCCAATGGTCCCAATTCTATGTAAAAATTATAACATTATGTACCAAGCGATTTTAAAGAAAGAACATCGAACCTCTCTGGGATATCTAATGTTGAAATTCCCTAAAATTACGTTTTTTCCGTGTACACCTAAGTATATAACCATAACATATTATGTCTATCTATCGATAGAGAATTTAATTTCAAACAACAAATGTTCCTTGACTTTTCTATCGATTGACACATGTTTTATAGATGTACACAAAAAAACTACATTTTAGGGTATGCAAGTACCCCAGTATCCCATGCACCATAGAAAAAATTATTGAACCTCATTATTTAAAGTCAAAGGTATGCTAGATAGTAGTTAAAGGTAAAGAATGGTAAATTTAGTCTGTGGAAGCCGGATTTACCAGAGATCGGCCTTTCTCAAATAAACAGCTTTCAATATCAGACGTGATCATCGAGCTCCCGAATAAGTACCCATGTGAATATTCAACAGACGTGATCATCGAGCTCCCGAATAAGTACCCATGGGAATATTCAACAGACGTGATCATCGAGCTCCCGAATAAGTACCCATGTGAATATTCAACAGACGTGATCATCGAGCTCCCGAATAAGTACCCATGTGAGTATTCAACAGACGTGATCATCGAGCTCCCGAATAAGTACCCATGGGAATATTCAACAGACGTGATCATCGAGCTCCCGAATAAGTACCCGTGTGAATATTCAACAGACGTGATCATCGAGCTCCCGAATAAGTACCCATGTGAGTATTCAACAGACGTGATCATCGAGCTCCCGAATAAGTACCCATGTGAGTATTCAACAGACGTGATCATCGAGCTCCCGAATAAGTACCCGTGTGAATATTCAACAGACGTGATCATCGAGCTCCCGAATAAGTACCCATGTGAGTATTCAACAGACGTGATCATCGAGCTCCCGAATAAGTACCCATGTGAGTATTCAACAGACGTGATCATCGAGCTCCCGAATAAGTACCCGTGTGAATATTCAACAGACGTGATCATCGAGCTCCCGAATAAGTACCCATGTGAGTATTCAACAGACGTGATCATCGAGCTCCCGAATAAGTACCCATGTGAGTATTCAACAGACGTGATCATCGAGCTCCCGAATAAGTACCCATGTGAGTATTCAACAGACGTGATCATCGAGCTCCCGAATAAGTACCCGTGTGAATATTCAACAGACGTGATCATCGAGCTCCCGAATAAGTACCCGTGTGAATATTCAACAGACGTGATCATCGAGCTCCCGAATAAGTACCCGTGTGAATATTCAACAGACGTGATCATCGAGCTCCCGAATAAGTACCCGTGTGAATATTCAACAGACGTGATCATCGAGCTCCCGAATAAGTACCCGTGTGAATATTCAACAGACGTGATCATCGAGCTCCCGAATAAGTACCCATGTGAGTATTCAACAGACGTGATCATCGAGCTCCCGAATAAGTACCCGTGTGAATATTCAACAGACGTGATCATCGAGCTCCCGAATAAGTACCCATGTGAGTATTCAACAGACGTGATCATCGAGCTCCCGAATAAGTACCCATGTGAGTATTCAACAGACGTGATCATCGAGCTCCCGAATAAGTACCCATGTGAGTATTCAACAGACGTGATCATCGAGCTCCCGAATAAGTACCCGTGTGAATATTCAACAGACGTGATCATCGAGCTCCCGAATAAGTACCCGTGTGAATATTCAACAGACGTGATCATCGAGCTCCCGAATAAGTACCCATGTGAGTATTCAACAGACGTGATCATCGAGCTCCCGAATAAGTACCCATGTGAATATTCAACAGAGGTGATCATCGAGCTCCCGAATAAGTACCCATGTGAGTATTCAACAGACGTGATCATCGAGCTCCCGAATAAGTACCCATGTGAATATTCAACAGACGTGATCATCGAGCTCCCGAATAAGTACCCATGTGAATATTCAACAGACGTGATAATCGAGCTCCCGAATAAGTACCCATGTGAATATTCAACGGACGTGATCATCGAGCTCCCGAATAAGTACCCATGTGAATATTCAATAGACGTGATCATCGAGCTCCCGAATAAGTACCCATGGGAATATTCAACAGAGGTGATCATCGAGCTCCCGAATAAGTACCCATGTGAATATTCAACAGAGGTGATCATTGAGCTCCCGAATAAGTACCCATGGGAATATTTAACAGAGGTGATCATCGAGCTCCCGAATAAGTACCCATGGGAATATTCAACAGAGGTGATCATTGAGCTCCCGAATAAGTACCCATGTGAATATTCATCAGACACTGGACACATAGGCATCGCAACCTATATTGATGTGAATGGTTTCGCACAATATAATAACTGCATTAAAGGTGATTGATGAACGAATGAATGTATTATAATAGATTACAGCAAAAAGTACGTGTACACCTATAAACATATGCCCATCGATCGAGAATTTAATTATAAACAACAAAATGTTCTCTGACAAAATGTCGTAAATAGTATGCTTTCTGAGGCAACTCATATTCAAATATATAAAAAAGTAATTTACGCATAAGTGAAACTTTGATGAAGTCTTTTCCTAAAGGTGCCTTAGCATGGTCAGTATGGAGTTACACAACACACAGATTATTTATTTTTATGTTATTTCGCGTCCAAATTTTCTGTTGTGTTTCAGAAAACATTGTCATTTAAAACAACAAAACAACGTTTCAAGTTCCAGAGATCACTGGATGGATATCATATTTTTCACATTTGCAACAAAGGGATCGAAAAGTCTTTCTTCTCAAACAATGATTCGAACCTTTGTTAAAAAATACGCCCAGGGAATCCCCACAGAAAGACGCAAAAGGGGCAGGTGACGGCAGTGAAATAACACAAACTTATAACAGGTTTAAAAATGTGAATGATAAAGTCCTGATGATGGTGAGACGAGAGAGATGCGATGACCTTTCGGCTATTCGTCGGTTATCGGTAGAGTTGAGACGGAGGTGAATGGACGATTGCGGAAACTATGCTGAGGCCACATCGTCGGCGGCGCCTCTGACGAAATGAAACCTGCTCGACTCATGCGCATGACGCACCTGTCACGATGCTTTTAAATAACCTGGGGCATGTCACAATATCACCCTTCAAGTAAAACCATTCTCGCGCCTTCGATATACGGATATCGAGACGTATATTAACAGATTCGCATACAAAATCACTCGATATAGGTGTTGATATCGTATAACGAATGCGCGAGAAACATGCCACTGTACGGCTATTTCGGCGATGATTTTAAATTCGGAATGGACTACCACTGAATCTGGTCTGGAGACGCATTTTTGAGACCCTCGAAAACCAATTCGCATACGAAAGCGCAACTTTCATGCACGGATATTTAAAAACGCTAAGTACATAACCTTTTTTTTAAATCAATGAGTCATTGGTGGCCGTTTTTTTTGTTGCGTGGAACGAAATTTGTTAAACGTTTTGAATATAACTGTAACACTGATTTCCAGTGCTTCAAAAATGCATAAAAGAGGAAATAAGTTCGCAAACGATTTACTTCCGTGCGCGAATTCAAGATTAATTTCGAGGGCTTCAAAAATGCGTATCCTGTTCCTTTCTAATTCACTCTAAGTTTAATATTGGGAGCGATTTGGGAGGTGTCAAAACCACTTTACTAAGACACAAACTGACAATCTTAAATCCGACAGCTCTTGCGTGTTGGCCACAGATTCGGTTGCCATCCACGGGCATTGCCTGCGTTTCGGGAGGTGACATGACAGGAACTAAACAAAGCAAACTAATTAAAATAGTGTCTTTGAAAATGGTATCTGTGGCCACCGCGCAAGAGCTGTCTGTCGTATTTAAGGGTTAGTTTAGTTCCTTAGTTTAGTGGTTTTTACACCTCCTAATTGCCCCCCTTGTCTACTCTTAGGTTAATTCAAAACGGACTGAAAACCATTGACAATTTAGAACTGTGGCATGTTATACTCGTAGAACCCAATTTTGCGTTGGCTTGTTATGAACCTAGTCACCATCGTTTGAGGGTCGCATGGATTATTATTATTATTATTAATTGCGGAACTGACAAATTTGTGCTAGTTGGCCGGTTTAGAGGTCGCGGTCGGTACAAATGTATAATATGCACACTGTTTACAGATCATTTTCAGGGTCAGTGAATACGCAAAGATTGACAACTTTGTAAACGAATAACATTGCGAAGCTATCTGAAATTAAACAGAACAGCTGACTTTCACGAGCAAAATTTACAGATCCGCCATAAAAGGGTCAAGGGTACACAAACATATATTTCCAATATTTTCGCATACATTTATAAATAAGATATGTCCACGAGTAAGAAGAGAAGACGTGATTCAATGATTTTCTGCTAGTAAAAAACTAGTGGATGTGCTAAATTATATATTATGTGTTACTTCACTGTGTGTTATTTTATTACGTATTTGCTTAGAATTTATGCTAGAATAGAAATGACGCCCTGAAGATAGTCGAGTTGGCGCCGTTGATAGCCATTTGGGTCCGAAATTCAACAAAAATAAAAACGTTTTCCTGAGAAATTGACAACGTAATGCAGTGAATCCCGGCAATATTGGTTTCAAGAGCTGCCTTTCATTCCGGGATGTAAAGGACGGGATTTCCGAAGGAAGGAATACCTTTCCGAGAATCCTGGACAATACAGGAAGACGAGTTTCGAGAAAGTACAAATTGAATAGCCGATATATCCTACACTGGTACATCTCCTTTGACACGTAACCACGTGTAAAACGGTTTTTGTGACAGCATACGTAACATATTTGTATGAGATCTTTGAAACGTGGAAATGTTATATCTTCCATTAATATTGAATATTTGTGTTCCTTGCCTGTTCTGTTTGCAAGCACTCCATGTGTGTGTAGGTATTTGCAAGACCACATCTGCCGCTATTATATAGGTAGGTACCTAATTAGTTTACTAACAAACGTTTATAGTGAGTAACCTTAGCAATATACGAAATATTCTCCCATATACAAGTACTTATAAAATTAACCGAGTTTTTTAAACATTAGATTTCACAACTTTAACAGCAGAATAAACTGCACTGCGAGACTTGCATGTATTTTTTCGAAATTCGCTACGGTATTCGCAAACTCACACTATCACATCAACATCAACATTGTAATGTAAGAACAAATGTATTTGAAAGTAGGTATTCGAAAAGCAAAAGCGAAAGTTTCTTCTTTTGTAGAAAGTGTAACTTCGAATACAACCGTTATTTACGAGTTTTTGGTAGTCCAAGCGTATCGAAAGGAAAATTACTATGTTTTTGGTAAATAATACGTAGATACCACCCGTGTAACATAATGTGAGTAAACGTTGTCACTATATTTTTCTAGATAAGAATAACGCCTTCCAAGTTTAGATAGAGCCTACAATAATAGTGATTTATAGTCGCCTTAGCAGCGAAAGCAATAAATTTGTCAGATGTGCTCTTGCTAAAGATTTACTGAGATGTACTTTTATAAAGTAGGAGATTGCTTTTGTAGAGCTGGGTACGATGACAAATATTTAACATTAGTTTAATTACGTAAGCTTATTTTGGCAATTACTAAACATTTAAGTAAAATGGAGGGAACAGGGAAGTATAATTGTTGATTTGATGATGTTGAATACAAAATTATTTTTGCATCTCGGCTAACATTAGCCAAGGATTATTCCCTTGGATACTGCCCAATCAATACGAATGAGTCAATTAACAGATAAAAAAGGGGAAATGATTAAATCTAGATTACAAATATATGGTCAGTAATTTATGGATATCTAGTAGAATTTACATTTAAATATTACTTTTCATTTCATTCCGTTATGAGTGGGAAAGCACCTGCATCATAACGGAAGAAATATATTTATACCCAAACGAGCGAATAATTTATGTTTCACAAAATATGAACAATATATTTTATTTTTATCTACTTTTATGTCGTAAAGTTCCAATTATAAACTTCAAAACAAATTAATAATGACAGTACCGTAATCAAATTAAATAAATTAAAAGTATTTTTTTGAAGTAAAACTTCTTGGGGCACGGGGGTAAAATTTATTTAACCTCTCAACTGTGGGTTATTCATATATTTGCTTTTCAATCGCTACTAGCCGGGTGCTATCACGAGTGGCTAAGAAATGTAACGGAAATTGGAATCGGTGACGTCAGGGTCGGCTGAAGACTTTTAAAACCGCAACTATTTTCAATACGGTTTTTAACTAATCAGATAAGATAATAGTACATTCGTACAATAAAGAATGTTAATTAGTGAGAGAAAAACCTGATGAAACGTTAACAAATAAAAATTATTTTAAGCATTCTTCCACGAGTTCTTGATTTCCGGTATGGCCAAGATGGCGCCGCCGCCGCCGCCTGCCATGACTCAAACTACTTCGTTCAACCTCTTTGTTGGAACCGGAACTTATGTTTGACAGCTGTGCGATGCGATCCATACAGTTTGTAAGAAAAGAGTTTCATCAATGTCACACGGGTCGATATGGATTTCTAAAACAAGCAAAGCAATGCATACATTTGAGCGAGACGGCTTAAAGACGTGACGTCAGATGGTATATAATCTGAGCGAGATGCAAATAGTAGTGACGTAGTGACACTATTGAATGAGTTAAGTATATCACCACGAGCGCGACAAATTGTAGATAAGGTATGGTGGGAAATAAATGACATGACGTATTAAAAGTAAGTACAAGTATAAAATAATTTCAAATAATCGGACGTCTGAAACTTAAAAGTAACTTGAAGCAGAGATTGGATCTCAAAATTGGAAATTTAAATCTCTTTTAGTATAGGTAGGTATAGGTGTATAGTATAGGTACCACTTAATGATCTAGCTACAGAAGTTTTACTTCTAACACGTGTACGGTGCTACACGCGTTTTTTTTTTTACATAAAGCTTTAACTTAATTCCCTAAAATGTCACACACATCTTTCGC
>OY735262.1:4511025-4534450 GCA_963457715.1 Argyresthia albistria | reverse complement strand
TTTCTTTATCTGAAGTACAGTCTGACGGAAACAATACTAAACTGATCAGAGCGAGAATACTTCAGTTTGATATTAATTATTCAGTGCAAATATCATGCACAGAAATGAAATATTGCTTAGAGTTGGAGGTGCTCGGTGAACCCAGAAAAACAATCATTAATCGTCCCCTATCAACTATCAAGGCCACGCGGCACAATTAAATGAATGAGAGACGAAGACGGCGTGAACCACGCCACGAGAGACCGATCCGAGCGAACCTGAATATGATAAAATCAGTTGAAAAAATAAACTTTCGCAATCTCAATCTAGGTCAGGTTTATTCGGAGTGATACTAAAGGATTTTTTAATCGTGATGCAAAATTAATTGCAAACAGAAATAAGTGGGAAAGTTACAGCTGGCCGTGGCATATCAGAATAGAACAAATAGAGAAGTCTTTTGTTTGAATAACTTTAGGTTAAAGATCCTCGATGAATGATCTAGAGGAGCATACAAACCTTATGTAGGTAGATTAACCAATACACGAGGCTATTGTCATGTAATGTACGGTCGCCTGCGTGCGCCTAAAAGTATACAAGCAGTTTAAGCAGGATTCACTCGTTAATATGAACGCCCGTATACTTTTAGACGCAGGCGACCGTACCTATGAGAATGTGCATGATCTCGATAATGAAATAATACTAATTAAAGAAGAAAATTGGAATGATCACAAGCAAAACCATGTTATTGGAATGTAGACGATTATAGAAAGCTAGCTAGCTTGACAATGTTCATAAAACTTTACTAATTTGTTCTTGAAGCAATGTGATCTTGGAATTTACAATATAATTCAATAAGATGCACGCTATGATTACAATATAATATTAGAATTTCGAGTGTGTTTAAAAATACATACAAACGGAAATTATTTTTAAAAGCTTTTATTTAACTTGCACTGTATGTATGGATGTATGTTCGCGTCAAATCTGTCGGCTTGAATTTGACCCACTTCCCGTTATCCGATTGAGCTGTTTTGCATACGTATGTAAGTTGGATGACAATGCAATATTTTTTTGACTTGGAGCTGATCTGATGCTGGAGCCGGAAGGTGGCCATGGCAACTCTGTTACCAAACGGCGCAATCCTTTCGTGTTTGGGCACATTTGATTTGTCTTGACAAGTACTTTGACCCTAGATTATTTTTATGACATGGAGCTGATCTGATGCTGGTGCCGGAAGGTGGCCATGGCAACTCTGTACCCAAACGGCGTATTCCTATCGTGTTTGGGCACATTTGATTTGTCTTGACAAGTACTTTGATCCTAGAATATTTTTATGACGTGGAGCTGATCTGATGGTGGCCATGGGAACTCTGTTACCAAACGACGCAACCCTATCGTGTTTGGGCTCATTTGATTCATTTCGACAAGCACTCTAATTCTAGATTAGATATTTATCGTGTCATGGTATGGTGTGTTGTATAACGACTAAAAGTTAAAAATAAATTAAAAGTAAAAAAGAAAAACATTTGTAAATAAAGCCTTTAATTTAATTCCCTAAAATGAAGAAAATATTTTTTTTATTCAATCAAATGCGTAATTTTATTATATTGCACAATTTATACGATATAAAAGCTTGTTGCGTGATTTATCTACAAGTTTGTGAAAATAGGCGCCTACCTACCTAATTAAATCTACACAAGAAAATCTCGCAACAAGCTTTTTTATCGTATAATTTGTGCAATGTTATAAAATGACGCATTTGATTGAATTGAAATGTTATTTTCTTCTTTTTAGGGAATTAAAAAAAAAGCTTTATTTAAAAATGATTTTTTACTTTTAATTTATTATTTATGCTCACTAATTCCTTTACTATTTGCATAAGTAAATTTTAGGCGGGTTCATAAATTCATAAAATATTTCTATGGTAGTGACAGAAATAATTGAAAAACGGAAACAAGTGCTATCAATCAGTGGAGATGGAAGTCTAGAACAATAAGTGATTGGGTTTTATAGCTCCAGATGTGGTCGAGCTGGGTCGGAGCGTGACGACCAACAGTGGCAGAGGGGATACAATGGTAAAATTTACTAATTCTAGACTGTAATGCGTTTCAGTGTATTCACGTTCCATAATATTATTATAGTGACAAAGATAAGGCACGCACAAACTGACAAAACTAATTCAAGCCCAGTAATATGCAATGATATAGCAAAAGACGAGACAAAGTCTAGCGTATTGCAGAACACATTATAGTAAAATTGGCATGATTGATCTTTAGGTCAAACGAATTAATTTTACCCGAAGCACGAACATAATAAAGAAAGAGGAGTGGAGTTATGACGTCATCTGTTTTTTGTATGGAAAAATATAAAAAATGTTTTCTAAAACTCATTTGTGTGTAGTGTCAAGTTAAAGGGCTTTGTAAGCTGGTCCAAAAATATATCACATCATTACATTTCAGTCACTTGTTTCAAACTAAAGTCAAAATAATTTTCAAAACATACCAAGTTGAATATTTTTTTTATGAAATATACCTCAAATGAAACGTAATATCCTCATATCTAACCCCAAGAAAGGAATTATGAAAATATTTACATTTACTATTTTTAGAACCGGCTCAAAATGCCCTTTCATTTGACACCACACACGATAGGTTTCAGAAAACTTTATTAGTTTTTTCTATACAAAAAATAGATGACGTCATATAACTAACTCCCCACCTTTTTTTTTCGTGCCACGGGTCAAATGAATTCGTTTGGTTGGCCTAAAGATCAATCGTGCCGATTTTCATAGCTTTAACACCATTTGCAGCTATTTTATGAATTTCGGGTTGTACCGCTAAGGCTATTAACCAAATATACATAATTTAGAACTATATGTCTGAGAGAATGCGATCCTGACACATTGTCAGTTTGGGATGCAATCCCCTTCCTTTGTGGGAGTGAGAGTGAAAAGTAGCGCGGGACAGACAGGGACATAGACAAGACATGTGTCAGGATCGCATTCTCTCGGCGGCCAGAGTTCAGGGCCAGTGTTAACCTACACGTCAATTATTTACGTCAGTTGTCAATCAATTCTTTCTAATTTTATTGGACAACATACTTTATATTTTCATTTCCATTTTGAACAGAATCATAGCATCATTTGACATTCTGCGTAATCAACAATTACGGCCTCCATTTAAATTAATTCGAACGACATAAAGATTTATAAGTGGTTTCCTAAATTATGAGCGTTACTGTCCTAACGATCTGGCCGACGGAACAGGGGAGGGACCGTATGACGGAAAATATTATACCCACACGTGGGTAAAGTAAATTGAGTATAAATTAAGGAAGCAATCGAGATTCAGATCAATCCTAATAATAATAAGGGCTATTCTTATTCTCACGCGTTTTCGTGTGAGGTGTAAGAATAGCATATATTTTTTTTCAAAATCAGTCTTCTATCATATCTGAATATTAATTTTTATCATATTAATGTAAGATTTTTTTTTTTTTATGAGCCTGTGATATCCCACTGCTGGGCAAAGGCCTCTCTCCCCCTCTTCCACTCCATTCGATCCTGAGCGGTCTCCTTCCACTCTTTAATATATAAAAATATAAATATATTTAAAAAAAAAAAAAAAATTGTCACGGGCCGTGTAGTGTGAGATTGCCCGATTTGTAAATATAATATTTTTTTCTCAAGAAATAATCTTTGATGCGGGTAACCCTTGCTAACTTTTTTTAGATCAGCAACACTGTCGCCGAATCTCTAGGTTACACTCACTAAAATTACTTGACAACATTAGCGAGGACAGCACTTATGCGGTCACCATAGATTCCATTTCCGAACTCACTTTTGAATTATTTTAATGTAAAATGGAATCTATGGCAACCGCGTAAGAGCGTCAGAGCTAATATTGGGGCCAATTCTCTAGGGCACACGCACTAAAATTACTTGACAATATTAGCTCCGACGCTCTTACGCGGTTGCCATAGATTTCATTTTCGAACTCACTTTTGAATTAGTTCAGCAGTACATTAAAATAATTCAAAAGTAAGTTTGAAAATGGAATCTATGGACACCGCATAAGAGCTGTCGGACTTTCAATTCAATTCAATTCAATTCAATAATTTATTGTTCAAAATAACAGGGTTTACATGATTAAGGTCCCTGCCTCCCAAGTAGGAACTTAATAATCGTCAACTAATTTTAGTGAGTGTAACCTAGAGAATCGGCCACACAGTCAAGTAATTTTAGTGAGTGTAACCTAGAGAATAGGCCCCATCATGTTGTCAGATTTGCTGTTGGCTGAAGGCAGTTTGTGTCTCGCAAGAAAAATATTTATATTATTTGATGAAGTGGTCAACACGTCAATGCCGTGTTCGAGTTTTCAATGTTAGTACGTAACGTCACGCTGTTGTCTGAAACATGATGTGTACCTCATGCAGTGTAGTTTAAGATAATAACTCCAGATTTGCGAAATCATGTCATGTATTTTGGTTATAACGAACACGTTTCAAAATGTCACGACCATGGTATGAAAAAAGGACTGGAACCAAAATAAGAATCACCTATAAATCCGCGTAAATGCCAGATCATCACGATAAGTTAGAAATACCCAATAAGACAAATGATTTCCTTAATCTGATGATGGTATTGACGAACCAGAATTAAAATACGTACAGGTGGCACAGTAATTAATAAGCAATACTGTTTTTCTAATAAACGGAGACAGTGCAGTGTAGCATATAAACCACGGTAAGCAGAGACGGTACGTGCTGTTTAGCATCAGAACAGAATTGATTTCTAAAGCACAGGCAATCTGCACTCCGGCGCCGACGCGTGACTTAGCGGGTCATTTGTTTGCATCAATAACAACAAGCGCATTAGTCGCGGCCGCTAGAGCACTGCTTGATACAATGATATTGAAGCAGGAATTACTAGAAGTCGTAAGGGACACGTGAGGAATAGCAATCAATTGTACTAATACATTTACATGGGACAAAGATAATATCATCCTCATTAATTCAAGCCATCGCTCGGACATGAGCGAGCGCGGTCTCTTTGTTCTATTTTTCCTGATGACGAGTCCGATCGAGAGCAAATCAGACGGAATCAAGTAACACAATGAGGGTTCCGCAAGGGCGTCGATGATGCATGATGATGATGACTGATACATTTATAATAAGATAACTGTACCACAGCACGACATTCTAACGGGTCCAGTGACAAAGTTACCATTTAGTGAATCGATAACAACAAGTACGTGAAATGTAGCCTAGTGGGGCAACAGACTGATGATCCTAATTCCTAACCCAACATCATGGCCGAGATTCGCTGAGGAATTGCGAATTGGTATGTATACTTACTGTAAGAATCAGTAAATAGACGTTAAATGTGTATATTTTGCTGCAATAATTTCAAAATGTTTAGATTCAAGGTTGAATTTTATTTAATCAGTATGGGATGGACCGAACGTCTCAAAGTAGATTTTCAAAAGTCTGCAACAAATATTTATTAAAGTTACAATGTTTGTCTGTCAGTCAGTTGTGACTGTCAAGAAATGAGTTGAAACTTTTGGTTGCTATTTTTAGTGTGAGAGAATTACTTCACTGTATATTCGGCAACATTTACCCACTACCCGAACGGTATGAACGTGATAATTAAGTGGCAGTATATTTTTTGATCAAGTTCATTATTTACCATCGCTTATGTTTAAGGCCACGCCCACGAATGGACACTATTCTCCATCAAATTGGATTTGCCACATTTAAGGCCCATTATAGTCCTTTATAAGTTTAACTTTTGATGGTTTATTTACCTTCATTTACTTTAATGAACTATCGGGACCGGTAAGTTTAGCATTTTGCTCAAAGGAATGCCCTTATTAAGCGTAGAGCACTGCGTGCATTGCAATGCCTTTACTTTCCATATTCATTCAATATACTTTATTGCACAAAATAACAAATTTTACATTGGAAAGTGGAGAATATTTCTTTGCTTGGAACATTTCCTGGAAAATTTCTGATCCAAAATGTGCAATTACAACGGTGGGATGAGAGTGCGCCATGCGACACTTAGCACACGTCATATGACCCATTTCCAATCTAGAGGAAATAAACATATTTAAGATTAATAACTGGCTGACACATTTAATTTAATGTGAAATAAAACTGGCAATCGTAACCGTACGATCATAAAATTGATAGAGATAAATTCACGACAAGAAAATAATAGAAAGGGTAAACCTGGTTACTGCACCAGCTAATTATCGTTAGCATACGAATGTATAGAAGAAGTACAGGAATCTTTTATTAATTTAAAAAGGGACAAATAACGATAAAGATTGCTTGATTTCGTGGAAGCGTACAAGGTAATACAAAATATAAGATTAGATACATCAGAAGATAGTAGGTACGTTAGTTTCGACCGAGAACGTTCCGACGATTTTGAAGGTTAAATAAAATCAAAAAGTGCTTCAATTTAATTAATATTCATATACAAGACGAAGAGGAAACAACAAAAATGTATAAGTAAGTAAAACGCGAATGTCCGAGGACAAACTACTGCGTAGATAAGACAGCGCAACAGAACAATAAAAATTGCTAATACTAATTTGTGTCCGGTATTGTTATTCAACTCGATTAGTTTAAGTGTAAGTTCATAAGATTTATATTGCAACTTACAAACCAAGAAATTGGAAATACATTGATGTAAACATACAAACAATAAATATAGCAACTAATTTCCGTTTGAACTAAATGGCTTCAGCAAACGCAAATTAAATAATTGTTGAACATTTTTCTGCAGTAATAAAGAAGAGGAGCGGAGGCCGCCTGCTGCTGCCCGGAATGCAATAAGCACGATCTTATTATTTCTAGAGATACAAGAATACCGGCTGTACTAACAGTACCGGCAGCATACCGAGAGCTTATAGTGTAACTGCAATCTCACGGTTTACTTAGAACTCTCGAGTTACGTCCACGTTGCGGCTCGCAAAATGTGGGTCGCGTCCGATTTCAAAGCGCTTGGCGGGACTTGCACATTGCACAATGAACTTGGCCAATCTGCGAAACATATCACAACGACATTAAATTGCCGTTTCTTTTTAATTTGGTCAGATCAAGAAACGGCACTTGATATGATAAGCCGACGATAAGATACTGAAGAAACAGATTTTAAGCTATTTGTCAACAACATCCTTGATTAAGTCATGTGATTGGCAATATATATAAATTTTGGTATTATCGAATACATTTTAGAAAAACACGAATAACTAGATTGCGGTCAATTACGATTGTTGGAAAAGTAAATGTACTCGAGTGGGGTGAGGCTTTAGATGTTGCATTTAGTATTAGGTATACCTAGAGCAGGTAGCCGGGTCACGGCCGGTCTGACGCGAGGCGAGCGGTTTCTCCGGCCACTAGAGACACCGATGCGATGTCATGAAACATTCCAACAACTTGGCGTTTCAGCCCGCATACCGGCCCGGCGACTGCACAGAGCCTGCCCTTGTCGGATGCACAAACTTGCTCAGACCAACTAGCTGGTACTTCCTCACTCCGCACCGGAGACGATACAACTTCGGAGCTTGCAGGACTTGGTGACACACAACAACCAGCAGAATTGGTGCAGCTATAATAAGTACTGCTAATATTTAATAATACTTTTGATTGAAGGTATATGTGAATACTATATTTACTGTACTGATTGTTTACTAAACATGAGCAGATACAGTCATTGCAGTTAAAACAATAGTACTAAACGTGAAGGTATTTGAAAATAATTTCTATTATACTATTCGACTGAGTATGTATAAAACATAATATTCTAAACAATAGACCAACCTGTGAGCTCATTTGCCTCAACAACCAAAAAGTGATATTGGAAGTTAATCAAAACAATTAAAATTAATTGGAATTGCCACACCAAAGATTTCGCCGAAGGAACCGGCGATAACGTATAAGTTTGGTCGGTTGCTCTTACGGGTCGGGGCCTTTCTCTGCTGCACTGGCGCAACGAACAAACAGAATAACTAGACGAAGCGGTCGACGCGCGCGACTTTCACTGCGAGACTGTTGCTGGTGTGCGCGTGCGCATCTGCCACTGGTGCGTGCGTGCGGCGCGGCGCTGCGGTCGCGACTGGAAGGCAAGACACCGGCGGACGGAGGCGGCAGCAGCGGGCGCGCAAGCAAACGACTCATCCACATCACCTGATAACCCGGCTCCGATACGACGAAACACTTCGGCATCATCGGTCAAGTGAGCCCAATAATGAAAAACACATGTGAAATAAATAACACACGGAAGCGTCACGCCTTTTCCCTTAGGGGGTGGCAGAGACAAGTAAAATATTTATGTATTATCGTGGTAATGGAAAGTTTGAAGAAAATGGTGCGTCAGAGCATCAAAGACATTCTGACTCCATGACATGACTCCAAAAATCATATAGGAGTACAATAAGATCTTGGAGTTGTGTCTCATCAGCAGAGTGGCACCAACACCAAGATGTAAGAAATATGAAGAAAAAAAACTATAAACTAAGAGAAGAAATTACTATACATATTATAACTAAATTATTACACTGAACAAATACACTATTGTATTCAAATTACGCCTAGCCTGATTTCACCTACAATCTACTATGTATATCTCAAGCCAGCCCTTCGACTTCGACCCACTTGGGGCTTATGACGAAAATCGTATTGAGAAAATGAGATACTATTGAGAAAAGAAGCTCGATCGCTTCTTTCAGTTCAGTTGTATCCTTTTTGGGCCGCGACGACCGTATTTTTGACTAGTCTTCACAAAATAAAAGGCCCGTTTTGACAGTTCACGCCCATGAAGTTTTAACCCCTAATGCGCAGGTAATAAAAGCCTACTGTTGCGTACAAGTTGCACCTAGGAAAACCGCTTCTATTGCCTACGCGTTAGGGGTTAAAACTTCATGGGCGTGAACTGTCAAAACGGGCCTTTTTAACCGACTTGACAAAAGGAGGAGGTTTACAATTCGTCGGGATATACATATATATATATTTATGTATGTACACCGATTACGCCTAGACGGATGGACCGATTTTGAAAATTATTTTTTTGTTTGAAAGGGTTTACCTTCCCATTGGAGAAATCGAGGGAACTCTTCAAATATTATAGGCAGACCTATAGTGATTTTTGTGTTTTTCATAATAACTCGTGCAAATGCACATGGTAAGCATAATATTGTGATGCGGAACTGATGATGAAGACCACACATGGCCACCAGAACTGCTCAATACTAGGTAAAAATACAATCTATTATGCGTGGCCGACGGGCAACGCATAGCCCAAACCGGTGGACCTAGAGCCATGAAACTTTGTACAGGGGTTCCTTATGTAGCGTAGGGTAGCACTAAGATGGGATTTGACGAAATTATTTCCCCAAGGGGGGGACGGGGGGGGGGGAAATAGGGGGTTACAGTTTGTATTAAACTTAAAAAGCAAAAAATTGACATTGGTTTCTAATCAAATAGGGTTTGTGGAAGTCGGTTTTTTTTTAAGTTTATGTTTCAAGCATATTTTGTTGTTGTTTTGTTGTTTGTTTTCTTTTTGTTTCAAGCATATTTTGTGAAGACTTTAAAGTGGAGCGTAGGGACGTACACCTAATAATGAAAAGAAACTAACCAGGTGTAAAATAGAGAACGTGGACGTAATATCTGGCGGCTGAACAAAGGATGGTCAGACGTTGCTTCGGTTATATGTAGATTTGGCGTCATATTTTCCTATCTTTTATTTTGATTGCCATATCCTATCGGAGGTTATCATTATGGCTATTTGACCTATTTGTGACAGCAATTTACCTAAATATTTTTTATTACCACTTGTACTATATCGTCAGAGGCTTTAATAAGTACATAAGTCATCTGAATACCTTCTGGTGATTCAGAGCATGAATAATACAACGATAGAGAATTTATTATCAATAAAGATTTATTCCTTTACTTTTATGTTAACAACACCAGGCACTGGCACAGGCACCAGGCACTGGCACAGGCACCAGGCACTGGCACAGGCACCAGGCACTGGCACAGGCACCAGGCACCAGGCACTGGCACAGGCACCAGGCACTGGCACAGGCACCAGGCACTGGCACAGGCACCAGGCACTGGCACAGGCACCAGGCATGGTACCAAATAATACAATTATGTTAAAGGGCAGTTAAAATGCAAATGGTCCTTATCACAAAAATATCCAAAAGTAAATTAGAATAGGTTAAACAACAAGAGTAGCATATTGATATGATAACGTTTCTCGGCCATTAAATTGTAACTAAACTTTATCGCAATAATTTTATAATTATAACAAAAATATACATATGATTAATATGTATTCATGTAGGTACTTAGGTATTTAGTATATTCAGTAGTTTAGTAATATCATTTATTTATATTTTATTTTTTACTTTAGCACATAGGCCTACCCGTTTTGAGATTTAAAATGTATCCTGTCCATCCTGGACTTGCTGGAAGAAATCTCTTTTTAGAGATAAGCTTGCCTTTGTTCGTGCCTTTTCTGTATTGTTTGTGTTTTTGAAGTAAAACTTCTTGGGGCACGGGGGTAAAATTTATTTAACCTCTCAACTGTGGGTTATTCATATATTTGCTTTTCAATTGCTACTAGCCGGGTGCTATCACGAGTGGCTAAGAAATGTAACGGAAATTGGAATCGGTGACGTCAGGGTCGGCTGAAGACTTTTAAAACCGCAACTATTTTCAATACGGTTTTTAACTAATCAGATAAGATAATAATACATTCGTACAATAAAGAATGTTAATTAGTGAGAGAAAAACCTGATGAAACGTTAACAAATAAAAATTATTTTAAGCATTCTTCCACGAGTTCTTGATTTCCGGTATGGCCAAGATGGCGCCGCCGCCGCCGCCGCCGCTGGCTGGGACAAACAAAATCAACTAGCATGACTCAAACTACTTCGTTCAACCTCTTTGTTGGAACCGGAACTTATGTTTGACAGCTGTGCGATGCGATCCATACAGTTTGTAAGAAAAGAGTTTCATCAATGTCACACGGGTCGATATGGATTTCTAAAACAAGCAAAGCAATGCATACATTTGAGCGAGACGGCTTAAAGACGTGACGTCAGATGGTATATAATCTAGATGCAAATAGTAGTGACACTATTGAATGAGTTAAGTATATCACCACGAGCGCGACAAATTGTAGATAAGGAATGGTGGGAAATAAATGACATGACGTATTAAAAGTAAGTACAAGTATAAAATAATTTCAAATAATCGGACGTCTGAAACGTAAAAGTAACTTGAAGCAGAGATTGGATCTCAAAATTGGAAATTTAAATCTCTTTTAGTATAGGTAGGTATAGGTGTATAGTATAGGTACCACTTAATGATCTAGCTACAGAAGTTTTACTTCTAACACGTGTACGGTGATACACGCGTATTTTTTTTTTCTGATATGTGCAATAAAAATATACGAAAATTTTAAGAAGTGTTGTAACAACAAACACCAATTCTTTATGCGCACTTTGATATCATTGCAGAGTATTAAATTATGACAAACGTGCGTGCAGTAATTCAAGCACAAGAGACATCAAAGATATCAATATGAAAGTATGAAAACATGTCACTTTTAGCAGTACAATTAGCTTGAATACTCATTGAGTCTTTATAATCCACTTTCCATCGTGTTGATGTTGAGGTCCGAACACCTCCTTTCCTTAATGACGGCGATTCTCTTTTGCAAGAATCTAAGCGTTTAATGCTAGCTTTAATGTTAATAAAATTAATGGAGATAAATAAAAGGGAAAGGTAGACAAATTGCTTTGATCTCGCGTGTGTGGCCTACATTCATTTTATGCAATGCGTTGAAATAAGATTAATAATAACGTTGAAAACTGCAATGAATGCCACAGAGTCCGGCATATACTGGATCACCTTCTGTTCTGGCCGATTGCTTTAAAACACGGTAATCGTGTGCACAATTCCTTTTCTGTCTTCATCTACAATCTTGTGCTCTTATAAATAAAAGATGTAAAACTGTTTAAACTTCATAGAAAGGTCAAGAACTTCGGCAGCATCTTCGATAAATGTCAGGACAATTTGTCCGAATCGAGAAAATTTAAAGGGATGTACAAGGGCATATTCTCTGCAGCATCGTCACAGACTGTTTGAGTAGTAACTTATGTAGCAGCAGCAGTTTTGTGTGGTGGATGGGGTAGACCCACAGATCACGACCGAAACATGTCAGGCAAGGCGAGTAAGCGCTTTATTTATCGGGTCGGTTGCACAATGTCCGCCCTTTTTACGAGTGACAAGGCCTATCGCGCTCTTGATAATTTGTTGTTTGACGAAAGGGACAACAAAAGTCCATGACGTCGCCTTATTAATTCTTAACTGATTTTGACTTCACTGATTTGCATATTCATCCAGCAATACGTAAGGAAGTCGTCCGATTAGAACTTATTTCGTAAACACATTTGAAGAAAGCGAGTCTTGTCTCCAAACACTATCTGAATACTCGAACAACCATGGTTGAGCCTCGTAAATGGTCATCGTCGAGCAGCGTGTCTTCCGTCACTAGCATAGTAACGGTAGTCCATGTATTGAAGCAGACACGCACGCGCAAAGCGCGCCGGATGAAAGTGTCCGCAACGGTGAGCCGATTGTATTGGCCTAATGAGGACGGTAACTCAGGACGTCACGTGATGGCCGACTGACTGTCATATCATAATAAAGTTATTCCAATCCGCCCATAAATCCTTTTGGTAAAACACAGGTGCTCGTTCTGATAATAACCTAGGAGTTCAACCAGGCATGGTTGATAAAATCAATTGACCGAATACGGAGGACAATTATACGGTATTGAAAAGTTCAATTATAATCTACATAATAATTAAAATTGCATTTCGGAAATTTGCTTGCTGCCATTTACAATAATGGAATGGACAATAAAGCACCGGAATCCATCCAACCGCGAATAATTTGTGTCAAGAAAACCCATCAATATTTAGTGTCATGAAACAGTAGGACCTTTAAAAAAGTTTCAAGAGTAACGAGGCACTTGAGGATAATGCCGCTGTAATCGCGGTCATCACGCAAGGAACACTTTCTTATAGCCTTAATTAGGGTCCAACCAAGATGCAGGTTAAAACTTGTGATGTTTTGGCAGACATTCAAAAAGTTTATCGTGAATATTTTACCTATATGAATTGAGTTGAGTAAAGGTAAACTCTGTTAAAATTCGAAGAACGCGCGATGACCTGATGATCTGTATGGGTAAACATTCTCAGTAGACGTATCTAGATGATTGACGAGTTTGCTCATCAGTCATCCATCAGTCATCATTCCAACGGTAGGCTTCTGTTGTGTGCGAATGATATCAAAAGCGGTTTATCTCGCTCCTACCACAAATTTAGCTCCGACGAAACTACAAAATTATTAAAATATATGTTATACATATAAAAGATTTATGAACATCATTCATTTTGGAATAGCACTAAATAAAATGTTGAATATGCAATTATAGGACATAATAACATTAAATTGATTTCTAAATATTACATGTCATAATATATCTTAATTTATGATTAAGCCTTAGGACCACGATTAAGTACTCCATTACTTAATCGAGGACTTAACTATCCAAAGGGATATAACGAGCATTCTCGATGCTAACACATAAGTACATTGTGGGGTACAACAACACAATGGTAAAGCACGGGTCTACTTCCAACATTAACTGCCGCTTCACCTGCACCTTACGACCCACTCGTAGTCATTACTTGGCAGGCTTTTCTTGAACAACTCCTGAAAATGACTCGTGCCTAAATAATTAACTGAACAAATTGGTATCATATACATCATGTATTGTATTTCTCATATCAAATATTATCAGAAACTTGCTAGAACTCGTAAGTACCGTAGGTTTGAGGAAAATCAAATTGCGTTGCGCTTCAAGAAAGAGTTCAAGAACCGGATGAAAGCTATCGCGGATGTCAATATTGCGCATTAGAAAGTGTACAATATCTGAAGTGTACATCATGTGTGTATGCGATGCGATTAGATTATCAAGTTTTTATACAAATGTCAAGATACACACGTAACTCTCACGTCCCAAACAGAATAGTTTACTGGACTTGCTTGATATTAAGCAAAAACATCAAAGGACGACGAGAGATACTGTGCTGTGTATCGTTCAAGCCGTACACAACCTGGCGGATACGGTACACATTTGTTCATTGTTTACTAAACACTCGCATTTCATCTGCATCTGCGCAACGAATTATTGTTTACGAGTCTAGAGCCGTAATAAATCCATGTCCATCCATTGGAAGCTAACAGGCGGATCGAATTTTATGACTATCCATTTCCAGAAGAACACCCGAAGCAACAAGTCTACAGGAAAACATAAAACGATCTGCTTGTAGTTTTCGACTCTATAGCTCGTTTTCAAGGTTGAAAATTTAATGTATCGTGACTTTTCGTTAATGGTGAATTGCCATCAACATTCAGGAGGGAACATTCATAAACATCATTACAATGTAGTAAAAATTTTAACGTCAAAGAAATAGTTTTCAACCATAATTCGGTTGTTGTGTAGGTTTCTGGTGAAAATATGATCAGTCGGCTATAGGCAAAAGAGGGAGTTGAAATTTTGAATATATGACAAAGGTGTATTCGCATAAGAAACCGGCTACGTCGTCTGTTGGCGGGCTTGATCGCGAGAATTTTCATGGAAGCGCGACGAGAAAGCAACATGACATTCAATGACATACAGTACAAGGGAATTTCGGCCAACCCAGGCAGGCGACGACGCTTCAGGCATGGAAGGAGGCATCCACGCTGCGTCACTGAAAGCCAAACAACCATACACTAGACCAATTTATAGTCCTTAACTATGTAATCAATTAATAAACTTCGATACAAAACCATTCGCTGCTATTTAATATCAGATCCGAGATAAACAACATCCCAAGCCATTACGTATATGTTATTTTCGGATGTTCAGTGGAGCTTTTTCTTGCATTTTCAAATCTAAAATACGTAAGAAACCGGAAAACTATATTATCAGTTCACGCATCGAGTGTGGCTAGGGAAGGGAATTTTGTAACATAATAAATATTCACGAGACAGGCAGTGACAAGTAAATGCAAACGGAACGAGGGTCTGATGGTGGCGGATAACTAAGACAAAGTCAAATCCACTGCAGAGACGATCTATTACCAGCAGTTCAGTCTTGCAACAATGTTTCCTCGTAGCATTTTGATATAAACCAGTGCACCTTGATTGAAGCAACACATTAGCTTCAGCACTTCAGAGCTAGGTAAACCAATACGCAAGAAGAATAATAAGTTAAGGGAGGGACATGGGAGGTGTTCGACACGCTACAACTAAAGAATACGTAACAGTTAGTTTTAATGAGGTGCAAAATGTAAATCCGGAACCTTCTCTGAACAATAGCATAGCAAGCGCGAGTTGTACAAACAAACAGTCGCGCTTATCTTGGCAGGTTTACTTACAGTACTGACTGTTGTGTGCCTACGTGCCAGCAAACTGTCCTTCTAGGAAACATGTTTAGATAAATGTGTAACGCAGATAACTACTGGTGTTACTGAAAAAGGCGCCAGATTGTATGTGCTGAAAATAATCTTTCCATCTACTTATGTGTAGACTACAAAATGGCCATTTTATTAGCCAATGCTTAGTAAAAGTTATAAATAATGTAGAGATATCATTGAATCAGGAGCTGAAGTGATGTATAATCAACGATATAATGCGTTCTATGACGTAACTTCTCCCCCAGTGTAAAGCAGGATTTATAAAATTTCTATCCCTCAGGGAGATGAAAATTGAACGTTGGAATAATACATACGAAAGCGTTCTAGATAGTACTCCAGTCGTCAGGTATTTCAGTTGGTACATTAACTCGAGAAAATTCCGAATTCAACGAAACCTATGTTGTTTGTGGCTATTCAGTAGTTCTACACCCAATTTTCCGAACAAATAAAACTTGTGCAAACTTGGAAGGGGGGCGAAAAACCGCAAGCAAAATTTCGCGTCGATAACAAGTAAAAATACTAAAATTGGTCCAGTAGTTCCACTTTCATTTGGGTCCAATATGCTCCCAAATCAATAGAATCAGTATGTTTCATTTCTTGTATTTACCAGGCTGGCAAAATTCAACATTTTGGAGAATTTCAACTAATAGGTAACCCAGAAAGATTTGATGTTCTTTATTACCTACAATATTCTCTCAAAAAACTACCTTAGCACATTATGACATAGTTTTTTAATACATTCAAACTTTGCTCCAAACTTGAGAAAAAATATTGTTCCAAAAAATAAAATTTCTAATGACGTGACGACTTCACTTTTCGCCTTTGTTCCACAGTTTAGGTATTTTAGCTCTACCTATTCCGATCACTGATTATAATCTGTCGATAAATTGTAAACAAGATCGACAGGGTTTAGCATTTATCGTTTTTTGGTACATACTTACAAGTGAACCTAACACGAAAGATAAACGGGGATTCGCTTCGCTCACCCCCTTTATCCTTCACCTACCCTGACCCACCACTTTGCCCAGACATTCATCATTTCAGCTTATCAGCTAACGCCCTATATTGAAAGAAGTATATACGGTACAGTTTACAATTTATCGACAGATTACAATCTAAGGAATTTAAAATAGTTAGATTGTAATCTAACGGGTTTCACAATGACATAATACAAGTGTACCACATCGCAGTGCCGACACAGTGTTGATGATTAGATTTTTTAAATAGGTATCGATGATTAGAATTTTCATGGCTTACCCTTCCATAAGTATTTTACATAGTAACAGACTTAACTAACTGGAATCAAGGTACCGTAACCAATACAAACAATCTACTTATGTCTTAGATCTGATATTAAAATGTAGCGTTTGTAGTATCATTAAAGTAGTCATTAGCGAATTTTGATGTACTCACTCAATCTCACAGCTCCAAATGTCGTCATCATCATCATCCGTCATCTGCATCAAATGTGATTTAAAATATAAACCAAAACAACGCGAGATACACATTTCTAAACGACATCTTCCGAGAAATGTTTTCGATTTCAGTCCGACAAATCACCAAGCTATCAACTTAGCAACGACTTTATTATGATAGTAAAATAAGTAATACATCATTTACTACAGTTACTTCATCATTAAGTAACAGAGCATGTTCATTCAATCTATCTGAAAATATAAACTCAGTTACCGTAATAAGAACTACAACAAAACTTTAAAAAGAAAACTTGTTCATAATGTCCGCTGAAGAAAATTGTTCCGCCACAAAGTAATCCCCCGAGTTCATTTTTCTCTAAAAACAAACCCCCTCGTGTCGAGCAGGCCAGATGCTCCGACCTACTTGCCAGGGATACCATCTGAGGGTAATCTACCCACTCTACCACATTAGGTCTAATCAGTAAGGGATAACCATTAGGGCTTAATTGAAGGCATCGATCAAACCACAGAATCCATTTGAAAAACAAACCGCACGCGAGTTGTGGCGCTCTGGCAGATATTTATTCAACGAGGTTATATTTCCATTCCAGTAATCTTCAAATATTAATCAAAAGCTAATAAAATATCGATAGATAATGAATACATAGAGTGTATAGGAATTGATGGCGGGGTTATGTGCTCTGGGGTTCGCTATCGTTTTGTGTAAAATATATTTTAGAAACAGCTGTTTTGAATTCCGCAAAAGATTATTCATTCTAAACTTGAAAGAAATTCCGTGGAAGAAATTCCGAATTAAATGTCATGCCCGCTGTACACCCTCACGCGAGACATGCCAAGGCTGATGTAGATAGCTTATTCGATTACCAATATCGTCTAGTTATAGCCTGCAAAACGCAATGCACATAAGCCCCGGGAGATCTCGCGTTTGCTGGTTTAATTCTCATTTATGAAGTAAACCCTTACCTTGATAAAAAGAAAACACTCATGTAGAACGAAAGCACACTTCACCGAACGTAAATAAATAATTTGTAGAAAAAAATACTATGTTTTCGTAGTTTGCTATTATTTTAGTCGATTACTGTACGACTGCCGATTTTATCAGTGTGAAGTAGCGACCTTATCATCGATTAATGAAATATTTTGAGATAACGCATCATTGGTAGCTAATTATATAAATTTTATCAATTCAGAAATTGTGTGGAAATGCGTGTGAAATGAAAAAGATGTTTTTCCTAGCCATGATGCGGGAGACTCAGAACTGGATTAGATTAAATAAAATATTTAGTAAATAAGAGGCTATACAACCCAGCAATGGGTGATGCGTGTCTGGTTGATGGTGATGATTTGTTGAGCAAAGTCCTGCCCGATCTGAGGCTCCTCCTTACGCGCAAATACTAGCAGGAAATGGCAGGAATGAATCCCAAGTAACTACGATATACGAATTGCTGGATATGCCCAAAAGTAAAGCTACATTCTAACATTGATTTCCTATACGTGCGATGTGTCATGGACAACTGATGTGATGACTGATGAGATTAATAGATGAAATATCTTCAATCAAATGCTTTTTTGCCAGGCGGAAAATGAAAAGTTCCATTTCATTCCATTTGGCCGCGCGCATCGTATTAAGCCTGCGTTATCCGGAATGTGGCAAGCTGCACTTCGTCTGAATGCACTTGAGAAGTACCGGTTGGCCATTTATTCAATTGATACCGTCACCTCTTAATGCAATGACTTGAATGATGCCTGCAATACTGCGCAGCAAGTAGCTGCTCATGAATGTGTATTATTTTTAACAGCCAATGATTGACTCAAGTAGTGCCGACTGATCTGAAATGGTTGCGAACCTGTCTGTATTAGACATTTCCAAACATACCTGAAATACCAATGTGGAATCTGGGGAATCAGATAAAAGAACACTCTAGAAATATGATACAATTTGAAAGCCAATTACATCAGCTTTTACAGGCTTTAGGGGCTCGATTCAGCAAAGCGACCTAAGTACACATATTGCAATACTCGCTTATGCAAACGACACCAGAGGACCGACCAACGCCCATTGCGCTATCTAGTTACGACTTCGGTATTCTAAATAGTTTATATCGTATCTGTATACAATCCCCTCAGTAACAGTAACAGTATGAAGTGTAGAACCCATTTGGCACTGTTTCATTACAAAACGCTCACATGTATATAGTTGACTTTTTAATCCCCAGGCAAATAGCAAACACAAGTGTTTAAGCATAACGCAATACATATTTAAATTAAAAACAAAAGGGTTGTCAGCCGCCATGAAAGGGAAAATGTGTTTGTTTTCTTTCTAGAGTGATATGGTGCAAAACAAGAGCATGCTATCTTATCCGTCTTTGCAGACTAAACAAGTAGCGCAGTAGGTGCCCGTATATATGTATTGGTGTCACAAAACAAACAAATTGGGAAGGGGGCTCGTCTTCCGTTATCGTAGCTTGTCGCAAATCACTCCGCTCTTATCAGGAGACTGCTGTTAGTGCGCAGATGAGGTTAAGTCTCTGTAGCTTTGTCTGCTCTCCGAACCACTTTCAGCTTCAGTCGGGGCGAGACTAGTGTCATGTGATGACTCGGGTTCTATACCTGCATGGAAAATACATACACAACCTTGGCTTGGTAATAAATGCGAAAACCAATGAAAAAATCTGCATGCTCAGCCCCATTTAGGCTGACGGTCCGGCACTGCACGATTGCTTGTATTATGATGATCATATTATTAATTTCAATTTGAAGTAACCACTGCGGGGAAGCCCAAATTCTTTTGGCAGAAGACAGGAAAGCTGGAGCTCAGCAGTCAGCGGAAACAAGGTCTCAATGAATAGACGATGAATCGACTGCACTAATTCGTTGAACGCAAAAAGTCCCTAAAAATATTTCTTTGTACCAGTAGTTCAATGGTAGATACACCAGACTTACACCTACGTATACTATGATATATGCTTACGTTATCAATTTTAAATTGATATTGACTACAAGAATGTACAAGTAGGTCAGGTAACGACTGCAGAATCAATAAACTTCTATCCACTTCCTCTTTGAGGAAAATACATTACATTTACAGCCCTAGTCTTTTAGTGCCCTTATGGAAAAGGAACGTGGATCTCGCTAGTAAAGATAGTCGCCTTCACTCATTAGTTGATTGCAATCATATCCATGAGAAATGGAAACAATGAAAGCGGACTCATTCCTTGCCTTTTCATTCCTTACTCATTCCTTGACTCACTCCTTGGGGGAGTTTCTTGCCCTTCTTTGCTCCATCCTTTTAAGCCCACAACTTCCGAACGGGCGGGCGGTAGTATACAAAAATATTAATATTATATTGACGTTGACTAAGCAATCTGTATGATTGTATGGACAATGATTTTTTGACTTTTTTATTTTTATAGTTAGTTAAGTATTGAAAGTTTATGATCCATACGTTCGTGCCACATCGATAAAGCGCTACCGACATGACCAGCACTTGTTTATGAGACAAACTGGATTACTCCACATCACACACAGCGACAAACATCGGTGCATGAAATCAATTCGCGTGTCAATTCTACGTCAAATGTGGTCAAAGAGGCGTTCATGCCTTTATGGCTCCGGCCGGGCGTGACGACACGGTTAGAGATAGATCTATAGCAAGTAGCAAGCGCGACAATGGCCGACCGGCCTCGCGAGCGGCCGAACTCACGACGCGGCCGTATGACAGCCTGAAACATGACCATTGCTGAACAATGTCTTTACAAACAATCCTATAAAAGATTACCACGAACATGATAATGTTATACGAGCTCCGTTCTGTACTAACCGCACCACCGCAAGCAGCCGGCATATGAAGTATGGATGTATACTAGAATGCTGTCAAAGCATACCGCGTATTGGAATATGTTTTGCATTAGCGTAGATATTAACCGCAACTTTGGCATCGCTCAGAAACAGCGAATACCCTGACGGATGAAAATTAATAATTAATGAAAAGTTAAGTCAAGTTACGTGGCCGCGTGGCGGTAATTACTCTTTATTTCAGGGTTTCTGCAATAGCTTCAGAAGTCAACCCATTACCCTAAAAACGTCTATTTACGTTCCGAAAACAATCAATATGTAATGAATGAGTGCGTAACTTGTAATTTTTACATTAAGGCTGCGTTAAGGTTTAATTGAATAGAGAGCGGAATTTGCGCTGGATTGATTGCACTGGAACATAAGGCGACGACGCTGCGTTTATCAGGTAGTCTAAAATGCAAAAAGGTATCTGCATGACAAGAGGGAATATCGGCCAAGGACTACATTGATCGGACATAAACAGCACACAGTTGCAAGGCCGCTGCCACGGCGGCAGAGAGACCAACAAAACCCGACTTCAACAATCGTAAGGCTGACGTGAATGAATTATGTGCCCGAAAGTGGGTCGCTCTCCACCCAGTGTGTGTTCATTTTCAACTGTCCTGCCTTCATTCAGATGCTAAATGGTTTCATTGGACATTGTTCAATCCGTCATATTCAAGCATTCAGTGCGGTCACGAACTCCTCTCACTGATTGAGCCTGTTGACGAGTATAGTATAGTACTGCGGACCTGTTATCTTATTTTTATAAAACCGGAACAGGCGAAAATATTTTGCTGTTGACGTTGTTCCTCGTTTAGTATTTAGGCCGTAATAGCGACGGCGATTTTAACACAAGAGGGTAGCACAAGAGTGAACAAGATTTGAGCGTCTAAACGTTCATAATTTACATCATAAAGGGCGCCTCTTAGACCGACTCTCGAATTAATTTCAGCCGGGTAGAGACGGGAGGGCGGGTTTAATTAAATTACCTTATAATCCGCGGTAAACAAGTTAGTTGGAGGCGGAAGCCTGCTCGGCGAGAGATAGGAAGCTGAATACATGTAGCTACTTCAGCGGCCGTGCTATGCCCGAGACCCCGTGAAGAGAAGGCACTGCTTTGCCATGCATTTTTGACAACCTAAATAGTCTATTTTAAAGTTCAGGAAGCATAAAATGTCAGCTCATTTCATATATCCAACAATTTCTTGAGGGATAATGCCTGGAACAGTTGAAGAACTGATTGCGTCACTATTTTGTATGAAACGCGACTCATGCATTTATAAAGTCGGACGAAGAGCCGTGACAAGCGACTAATTCAGAATCCATTCGTACAAATTGCTCGGCCGAGAACTGAGCTCGGAAGCAAATTGGATTCCCGCAGTTGAGGGTTGCAATTGCACTGCAACCTCCTCACTACTACTCTACTTTATTTCTAATAATTTAAACCTTAGCCCTATTATCTCTTCTGTGCCTTAGCTACAGCGATGAGCTAGGTCTCTGTCACTCAATTAGGAGTATTATTAAATATTATTATGTGGCTAAATATTTTATTTACAATTCACCATGAATTGTAAATAAAATCTACATTTTATGAAAATATCTTAATCTCAGTGAAGGGAGAGCTGATTAGATAGTGATAACAAATAGAATGTGGCACTCGATCTACACTCTTTGACGCAAACAATATAACTGTAGAGGACGCGACGACGACGTGAAATAGGACAACGTTGTTCCGACCGCAGACTCGATGGAGAATGCTTTTCGAGCAACGATTCGTTCCGAGAATATTCCAACATATTTTCCTAGACTTTGCAAAGGAGCTGTTTCTAATAACGGATCATAAATTGTTCTAGCCAATATCCTGTCTGACGGAGGCGAAGGATTATTTATAAAAACATCGTTACAGCACCAATTACTGGTAGTGATTGATGTTGATATTAGCAAACTCCGACGTGCCGCTCGAAGGCGCTTGCGGAGGCTTATTGATTTTGCGACGAGTGCCCACTCGGCGACAGAAAAGGGTCCATCTAACGAAAAAAATATTGCCCACCGACAAGGGATAGTGAAAAACACATTACCCATATGTAAACTTAATAATAGGTGACGGGTCAAGTCACGAGGCGCGTTCACGACTCCAACACAAAACACGGGTGACGCGACATACCGAACCTACAATACGTATCCGATTTCAGCTACAGTGGGCAAAAGAAGGTTCGACCTACTTCTCCTATCCATGGTTTGCTGGAAAATGCTCTTGTTAGAGATAAGCTTAACTTGGTTCACTTTTATAAGTTTTCTGTATGTTTTAATTGGAGTACAATAAAGAAACCATGAAATTATGAAGGCTAAACGACGTACGTTTAGGTACTTCTCTTAGAAATGATTTGCTTATTCCTAACTCTTTATTAATCTGTGTTACTAGTGAGATGTAAACTGATCTACATAACATATAATACAATTTTTGGATGGAACCAGTCCTCCCATTCCAGGGAATGAGATAATGATGTTGCACCGATGTAATTTCAGCCAAACTTGGTTTTATCAAAGACTTATTGCTCCGATTGCTATAATCAAGTACCTAATTAATACCTATGTATATAGGTCTAATTTTCTCAA
>OY735262.1:4401681-4510825 GCA_963457715.1 Argyresthia albistria | reverse complement strand
GACAATAATTATTATAGTGACTAAACAATGAGATCTTACTTATAAAATATTATTATAATAGGTATTTATTTACTGGCCATGGATATTTAAGATATGGACTTTGGCAAAACTTAAATAAAAACAACATCAAACATTGAACACAAAGCTTAGCACAAGCTAGCATCTTTAAATGAGATGAGAAGTGAAAACGTAAATAGAACAACAACTTAGCCCCCTAATATCAGATAAACTTTATTTTTCACTTCTCCATACAAATCAGCTGACCCACTCAGGCCAAAATGTACTGGGATGTGAAAAATAAAGTTGCTCTGATCAAATCGGTTTCATAATGAAAGTTTTCTCAGAATGATGTCCCTAACAAAGTAGTTTCTCATTTTGCGTTAATTCTTGTATATAACATAGATAATAATAGTATAGCGTCACGCCTTTTTCCCATACGGGGTGGCAGAGGCATAACATAAATAATACACGCAAAAATCTGGTGGCAAGTTCACCCGTGACGCGACTCTTCCCCGTTGTAATAGAAATGTCAGGGCCATTCACACGTCACTTCCATCGCCCACCAAGGTAATTTTCTATCAGAATGATATAATATGCTACAGAAAATCTATTGCCCCTTCAGTCTGTGAAAAATCACTGATGAACGCTAAGTTTGTTTCGTGTTTGCGGTAAAATATTTCGCGGAAAATGAGGCAAACGACACGCGAGACTCGCTCTTTTCAGTCAGCCTTTATGTGTATGTAATGTACAAGAAATACATAACGCGAGTGGCGGGCCTTCAGGGAAACGTGGTTAGGAATAAATTTACAGATGTGTAAAAATTAATTACACACTCGTATGCGCATATCGCTCTCCGAGGCGATAACTCCTGAGTGCTTTGACAAGGCGAGACGGGCTCGGGGAATCATATTTGCTCTTACATTTGAATGTTTGGAGAATGCATCGGAAACATATTATTCAATTATTGAGAATGATTCATTACATAATCTCCACCAAAGTCTTAGCAATTTCAAATAGATATCACACCCATCTCAATGATTTAGTATACTTCTTCTATAAAGATCAATGGGTTACTCGACATTCGACATAAAATGACGTAGTAGTAGGAATCCAAATGTAACTTGGAGGTATTCATTAACTGAAATTCCCATAACGTGGAAACTATATATATACGCGTTCCGTGTGCCTCGGTCGTCTGCTGGCTTCCTGTCACTGCTTCCTGGCGTCGCGTGCGGCACCTGACCTATAAGATAAACCTGTAAGAAACTCATTAAAATACGACTCTGCCCAAAACGACCACCCCTAACTTTGATACGGGAATCCTTCTGAAAATTCAATTACAAATCATCAATCATTCAATTACATTCAATCAGTTATTTTTAATTTTGGAGGTCATCATAATGTTTCGCACAGTTTTGTGACGGAGCAGACCTCACAACAAATCTGTGCGAAACATTCTGGAATACCTTTGAGTGACCATGAAAAGGACAAAAGCAATTTCAAGTAGAAAACCGCGAGAAATGTGTCGCAGAGATGAAAGATCCCGTCCTCGAGGCGTCTGATGAAATTTGAAATCCCTGTGACTGTGACAATCCCCCAGTGGGATTATAAGCGTGAAACGAAAGGAATTTAAATGCACGAGTAGCCTTTTTGTGCAAAATTCTCTCATTGTTGCCAATGTTAGATAAATTCAAATGAACTGTTTTTATTAAAACCGAATATTTGAACCCATGACGAACGATTCATGAAACTGATGAAACTGAAACCACAAGGACGAGTGATTCTCCATCATCAATCATAAATGTTGAAGAATGTTAATTCAATTTGCATGAGAAGTTGCATTGTCACGTCAGGTTGCTAGTGTAGGGCGGGCGAAGGCGATGTATAGGTTTCAGGGAGGCATCGGCATCGGCAGTGCTTACAGTGTGACAGCAAAAGGCGAAGCGGCTATCGATCGGCCCTAACATCCACCCCCGACAACCCTCCCGTCCCCAGGCACAGTGAGCCTTACATTACGTAAGCTCAGCTGATTGTAACCACCCTGTAACCTTGACGACGAGCTGTGCACACGCTTCTCAGATCCTCAAAGCCTCATAATGCGATCCGCGATAAACAACTTGTGAAACGTATATGCCTAGGAAAAGAAAATGATTCAAAGTAAACACAAATCTTACTCGCGCGGCAATGACAGGGTTCAGTCAGAGCTCTGGAACGTTACAGGCATTTGTGAAATTCGCAAACATGTGGAGGGTGCCGGCCTAGTTCTTTGACAGGCCAATATCCGGCTCGCTGCCCTCAATACTGAGACCTACCCACGTAAACACAGTTTAATTTCCTACAATATTCGACAACACATCAAACCCTGTCAATAAAAACAGGGATGGAAGTGTTTTACACGTTCTACAAGATAAACTTGTGAGTACATACTTCATACGGCGTTGCTGATTCGAGAAGCGGTCGATAAAGCCCTTTTTTTATGATGATGTCCCAGTGAAAAATCTACGCAAGGCAAAAGTGAAAACATGAAAGATAAATGCGTAACATTAAAAATAATTAGAGGGTTCGTCTCGACCGGGGTTGTATCCGGCGGGCTTGTGTTCGTTCACATAAACAGCGGCCGACGAGAGGAGTACACAACACACCAAAGGAAACGGATGGTATGAGGGAGTCGAGAACAAAAGACACTCGGCGTACTGCGCTTCAGCTTCGTCAAGGTCGGCGGCCTGGGCGGAGCTCATGTTGAATGAGCGCCCCGAGCCACTGCACCATTACAATGGCACATTCGAGAACACGACTATACTACACTACAACTAGCGAACATTTCAAGAGGCATCGCGAGTAGTCTTCAGAAAATTAGAAAAGAGATAAATTACGTACCTTGGCAATAATATAGAGGTAGAGGTAATCTACATTTTGTAAATGAAAAGGGACTAAGCGCTTTCGCTTCGCTAAATATTTGAGGGTTGCCGCTCGATACGGCGACCTTGCAGCCGAGAGGCTCGTGGCGCTTGCTCGGAGCCCGGCGGCGCGGCGCTCGCTGCCAAGTGGCGCCCAACGTGGGCCGCGCGCGACCAACCCGATCAGCTGTTACCACCAGACACGCGGGGTTTTGATAACAATAACAACTCATAGAATAGAACTATACGAAAATTGAAATGAGGATTTCTTTGGAGTACGAAAAGATTTGTAGGAAAATAATAGACTTTCTCATGTTGCCTCTTTTCATAGCATCTCTATCTGCGGATAGGATCAAGGTTCAGCCAGGTAGGATTAAAGTAATGAAAACATACATTATGAATAAATATAGTAGAGATAACATTAGTAAAACAAGTTAGGGTAGGTAGGTAGTTAAACGAGTCAATGATCGTAAAAAATATTGAATTAAATACTTGTCAAACAGAGTTCATCCAAGAGAAAAACTTTATGATTTTAATCATTTCTGTTCGGGGAAACTTTATTGAATTATCTGAATCTGACATCTGACAAACGAGAATGCGGAATTCCCATTTATCACAAAGCTTATTTTGAAAGGAGATTTAGCACTCGCCCACACTAACACTGGGATTGGACGTGACCGCTCTGTACTATTTTGATTCAAGAATTTGACGATTTAAAATATTTTATTAACTATTCTAAGTTTATTATATTCCAATTAAAATAATAAATAAGATAAGTATAAATAAAATGAGGCATTCAAAATCGGGTAAGTTATTTGTAAAAAGTTGTTTTGATGTGACAAATAACAAAATAACTGCATAAAACATTTTCATTAATGCAAAACCACTTATTTGTGCTAAACTCAGAATCGCCATAATTCTCAGAAGAGCCGACTGTTTCTAAAATCGATTATTCCCATAGGCTAGCGAAAATGTGCCGACAATTATTGTGACCAATAACATTGGCCGGTTGATCCATACCCAATTACCCATACATTTCCAGTATATCATTTTCTATTCATCTTATTTAAAATATACAACAAATTCTCTAACATCCATTTTCAATAGCCTATCTTATCTATCTATGATTTTCACATTACGAGATAGATTTGACAGTTGCGCTATGTAACTTATGTAAAATGTTACCCTATCTATCTATCTGCAGATTGAAAACGACGTAAGTCAACAAATCCTAACAAACCTCTAGAACAACAACAGCTGAACGAATGACAATGACAATCTATCTTTAATGTAGATATTTCGTAGCAACTAATTAAATGAGAATGAATGGCGGCCACTCATACTGATGATGATGATGATCTGTGAATGAACTCTGAGCGCTAACTTATTTTGATGATAACAAACAGATGAGACGGTAGCATGAGGATCTACATTAATATTTTCGCCATGAAATGAATGGGTGAGGTGCAAACAAGCATCTAAAGTGGTCCATGCACCAATGCAACGAACCAAGAAGAGGGGTGTTCGTGCGTAGGTAGTTCTGTTGTTGGATTGCAATGCGGCATTACTCGCACTCGAGCACTCCAGGCCAGTAGTCGCGTGCCACTGCCGCCCGCCCGACAGGGCCGCGAGGGCGGCTGCGCGCGCCAGCTGGCGACCGACGTGGGACTCCCACCCCTGCCCCGACGCTCCCCTCAGTCCGCCCACCATAATCACAGGACATGTCTCAACACCTATTCCATTGGACGGGATATCAGAAAACTGAACGACGAAAATTAACTCGGAACGAAAGATTTGCTTACCAGAGTTGCAAAGTTACATATTTCAAGCTAAGGCTAGATGATTGGAAAAAATCCAAATTATCTGGGTTATAGAGAATTTTGGAGAACTTAATCGAATGATCGGGGTGTTGAGTGCTGCTATCGTGAGGTCAGGAGAGTTTTTATCAGATCCATAAATCACTCCGTAACCAGAGTTTAGGAGGCTTCAAACGGAATTTCAGTATTGCATGACCAACTTCCATAGAGCCGCAGCAATAGCGCGCCGCACGAACTTTGTCGGGCTTGGGTGGGACACCACAGCAGAACTCTATGAATTCATCAACGACCAGAATACACAAGTATACTACCACACTAGGTATTATTATTACCCGACAAGCCCAGTAGTTGTTGGGCTCGTGCTATACCCGTGATAACGTTATTACCCGGGCATTACTGGGAAAGTTGGGCGATCATCGCCACTGACTGGGTGCCACAGACGGACACCGGCGTAGGGGCAGGCCGAGGCGGAGATGGCGGGACGACCTCCATAAGTTTCTGCCAGGGTGGACAGACGTAGTCCAAGATAGGGAATGGTGGGTGCAACATAGGGAGGCCTTTGCCTAGCAGTGAGACACTAACGGCTGTAAAAAAGGAGGTACGTAAGACCTTCGGTTTATACTTGTAAAGGGCTTCACTGGACTGTCTCGAGCAGAGCTATTATCTATTCTAATAATTATGTGTGTCTTAACAAACCTTATATTATCCAACATGGGCTTACCGTCGAGTTAAAGATCAAGAGCAATTCATCATTGACCCTCATTGTCATATAATGAGGTACCCGATATTATCAATCTGAGTGACATAAACAGTGGAGCACCAGGCGTAGAATAGACGGTGTTCGCGACATAGTGTAATATTTGTTAGTTTAATATTGTGTTTGTAATATTTTAAGTCGTCTACTATGTCTTTGCTATGGTTTAAGTCTTGTAAATAGCCCTGTAAATATTTCGTAATAAAGATTCACTTGTTTGTGTGTTTTCTTGGCGCAGTCAAGTAGAGAGAGAGAGACAGATAGAGAAAAGCATTCCATCCCGCTCGCTGCTATTTCCTCGCCGCCACAGCCACGCACAGTGGGCGCCAGGTGATCTTCGAGAGTGTTCTCGAAGATCACCTGGCACAGTGTGCGCCCGCGAGTATAAATACGGGCGCACAGCAAGCGGCAACTCAGTCCACTTCAGTCCGGCGGAGAGTTAACAACTCAGTCCACTTCAGTCCGGCGGAGAGTTAACAACTCAGTCCAATACAGTCCGCCAGAGAGGAAACAACTAGAAGCAGCTAGCGGGAAGCCGGGAGCACTGTCCACTCTCTCCCTACCGCCGAGCCAAGGAAGCTGCAACCTGCCTACTGAAACTCTGCGTGTTCTTTATCCACGTCCGGACCAGCCACCACCGCCGCAATAAGTGTGGGTCGTCGAAGGGGCCCACATTTTCTGGTCCTTCGAGCCGGATCTGGATAAAAATGGTTGTTACACGCAGCCAGAAGGGAGACTCGTCCACATCGCCTACGGATACGGGCGAGACTGCGACCACGTCCGATGGCACTACGGGTTCGTCCGCCACGGAGACCACAGGAACGACGGGCACTACGACAACGACGGAGTCTACACTGCCGCAGACACCGTCAAGGATTGAAGTCGTGGCAGCCGCCCCACCGCCCCTTACGTCTCCCCGCGGACGTCCAGCCGCCGCCGCCGCCATCGCCGTCGCCGCCACCGCAGTCACCGCCGCTGCCGCCACCTCTGCCGCCGAATACACTGTAAGCCGCCGCTCCGTCGCTCGCTCTACTGCCGCTCGCTCCAAAGCCGCGAGCAAGCGTCATCGAGATATAATGCGAGCGCGGGAAGAATTACTGCAGAAAGAGGTGGAGTTAGCCCGAACTCGCGTCGCAATGCTAGAGACAGCGTCATCCGAGGACGAGTCATCTCAAGAAGAAGTCGACACCATCAGAGACCAGCAAACAACCGAGTGGGTCAGGAAGTCGGTACTTGCCCTTGAAGACAACCCCTTCCTGCCGTCTGCTGAAGAGTGCGTCAGGCCTAAGAGACCACTGCCGTGTCTCGACGCACCTCCGCCACACGCCCAAGCCGTGGTTTACGCCGAGAGACAAGAAGCACCGCCACCGCAGCAACTGCCACCGCCGCCGCAGCAACTGCAACTGCCACCGCCTCTGTCACAAGAACCACTGCTACCGACGCCGCAACAGTTCCAACCGCTGCCGCCTGCAGCGCCACCGTCGCGCGTTCGCACTGATCTCAGCGAACTTGCAGCCGCTATCACATTGGCTTCAAGAACAGCAGTGCACCCACGCACACTGGAGCTGCCGCCTTTCAATGGAGCGTCAAATGACTGGCTGCCATTTAAAGCAGCCTACGAAGAGACAGCAAGCCGCCTAACAGAACAAGAGAACCTGTCACGCCTACGCCGCTGCCTTCGAGGAGCAGCCAAGGAAGCTGTTCAATGTCTCTTCATCGGATCGACAACACCCGCTGCCGTTATGAAGATGCTGCAGACTAGATTCGGCCGCCCAGACGCACTTGTGGCCGTAGAACTCAATAAACTACGGGCCCTGCCGAAGCTTCAAGAGAACCCAAGAGACATCTGCATCTACGCGTCAAAGGTCCTCAACACAGTCAGCACCATACAGGCGTTGGGCAAGCCGCACTATCTTTACAACGCAGAAGTAGTGCGCGGCATAGTCGAGAAGCTTCCGGCAGCGCTGCGATACAAGTACTACGACTACGATGCTGAGCAACCAGAGGAGCAGCCGGACCTATTGAAGCTGTCACACTTCCTGTCCGCTGCGGCAGAAAGATGTGGTACTTTCGCCCCAGCGGAGAACATCGCACCTGAAGACCGGCGGGAGCCACCCGCCAAGAAAGTCGTCCGCACCTACGTTGCTGATGACACGCCGCCGTTGAAGAAACGCACGCCGCAATGCCGCCTTTGCGAAGCCGATCACAAGCCGGCAGACTGCGATGTTATGAAGAAGGCCACGGTATCAGAGCGGTGGGAACTCGCCAAGAAGCATAGACTGTGCTTCCGCTGCCTGTGCACCAGGAACATACGGCACGTCTGCAAAACTACCCAGTGCAACATCAATGGATGCACATACCGCCATCACAGACTGCTGCATCAAGAAGAGCAAGAAGCCCAACTGCACCATTGCGAAGAGATACCAACCACCTTCGTCGCGTCGACACAAACATCAATGTCAGCTGCATTGAAGATCATCCCAGTACAAGTCAGCGGGCCAAATGGAAGCGTGGATACATACGCTTTGATGGATGATGGATCGACCTGCACGATAATCAACGCCGCCACAGCTGAGAGCATCGGTGCCACCGGACAAGCAGAGCCATTTCACATTGAGGGTGTCGCCGGAGTGAAGATTGACAATCCACAATCTCGGCGCGTCAACTTCAGCATCAAAGGAAGAAATCAAGAGCGAAGCTTCGACATTTCAGCGAGAACAATGGAAGATCTTCACATCTCATCACAGACGGTGTCGCGACAACTCATTGCAGAATGCAAACATCTGAGGGATCTCGAAGACCAACTCGTCTACGACAAGGGGCAGCCAACGATACTTCTGGGGCAGGACAACTTCCACTTGTTGTTCTCCATGGTGACACGCTTCGGAGCCCGCAACCAGCCTGTCGCGTCACTGACTGAGCTGGGTTGGGTCTTGCACGGGCACGTTCCTCGGCAAGCGCTAGTACATCGTGTCAACCATGTCGTCGTCAGCGCTCCAGAAGAAGAGTCAATGGAGGCTCTTATGAAAGAACACTTCGCCCTGGAGTCCTTGGGGGTGCAGCCACGCAACTCAGTCACCCCGGACGAGAGCCGAGCGCTGAGTATCCTGAAGAAGACAACGCGACGCACTCCGGATGGCCGCTACGAGTCCGGTTTGCTGTGGAGACACGACGATTTCACTCCACCTGACAGTTACGACGCCGCCTATCGCCGACTCCTCATGATCGAGAAGAAACTCGACAAGGACAAGAATCTCAAGATGCGATACGAGACACAGATGGCAGCGTTCCTGAGCAGCGACTTCGCGGAAGAAGCGCCGACTACCAAATCAACGAAGACTTGGTACCTTCCGCATTTCGCAGTCATCAACCCACAGAAGCCAGAGAAGCTGCGCATCGTTCACGACGCCGCCGCCAAGTCCAGAGGGGTCAGCCTCAATGACCTACTGCTGTCAGGACCGGACTTACTCCAATCTCTCCCTGGGATCCTGATGCGGTTCCGCCAGCGGCCAATAGCCGTCACCGGGGACATCAAGGACATGTTCCTACGGATCTACATACGAGAAGAAGACAGAGACATGCAGCGCTTCCTGTGGAGAGGAAGCCGACGCGAGGACCCGCCAACAGAATACCGAATGAAGAGTGTCATCTTCGGTGCGAAGTCGTCACCATGCACGGCGATCTTTGTGAAGAATGCGAACGCCGAACGCCACGCCGAAGAATATCCAAAGGCCGTCGATGCGATACTACGCAACCACTACATGGACGACTACCTGGCAAGCTTCAACACAGAAGAAGAGGCGCTCGAGATCTCCACAGAAGTAGCTAACATCCACAAAGAGGGAAGCTTTCATCTACATAAATGGGCGTCCAACTCAGCGCGAGTCAGACTTGAATTGGAACCGGAGTCAATCAAGAACGTCGTCGAACTTGCGCCGGAGAAGATCCTCGGGATGATCTGGGACACCAAAGCCGACACGCTTGGCTTCAACACCAATTTGACGAAGGTCCCAGCAGCCATCATCATGGGCGAGAGAACACCGACGAAGAGGGAGGCGCTCAGGGTAGTCATGTCGATATATGATCCCCTGGGCCTAGCAACGCCGGTCACCGTACAAGCCAAGAGAATCCTGCAAGACACTTGGCGCTCAGGAACGGGATGGGACGACAAGCTGCAACCGAGCGAAGCTGAGGCCTGGAACATATGGGCCAACAACATTAAGAGAATGGGACAGCTGTCAATCCCGCGCTGCCACCCATACTTGGCACGGGAACAAGCAGCCGAGATGCACATCTTCGTCGACGCCAGCTCAACCGCCTACGCCGCTGCCGTCTACTGGAGAACTACAGATGAAGAGGGGCTGCCGCAAGTCTCATTGATCATCGCCAAGGGACGCGTCGCTCCACTGAAGACAGTCTCCATCCCACGCCTGGAGCTTCAAGCGGCTGTACTGGGCTGCCGCCTAGCTCAGACAGCCGTTGAAGAACATGACTTCAAGCCCACACGCCGGGTCTTCTGGTCAGACTCAAGCACTGTGCTGACTTGGCTGCGCACAGGTCCGCGCAGCTACAAGCCTTTCGTCGCACATCGGGTTGCAGAGATCGCCGAGACCACCAGAACCAATGAATGGCGGTGGGTCCCCACCAAACTCAACGTGGCGGATGACGCCACAAGAATGATGCCGCATGACTTCGACTCAAACCACAGATGGTTTGCCGGACCCGACTTCCTACGTCAGCCGGAAGAAGATTGGCCGCAGCAAGAGTTCGCCGACAAGTTGGAAACCGGGGAAGAGCGCGTGAACGTGGCAACCACGCCACCACGCTTTGCCGAAGCTCTCCCAGATGACGCACGGTTCTCCAGCTGGTTACGACTGATGAGATCCACTGCCAGAGTCCTTCAGTTCATCACTCTGCTGCGCACCAAAAGAGAGCGGACACTGGCCACTAGAAAAAGAACAAAGAAGTCGGATGATGCTGACCCGAGCTGGAAGGCTAATGCACCACGACCAACCAAGAAGACGGACGCCGTAGCTCGCCGCAAGCCCAGACTGCAAGCTATCCATCTGCCAGCGGAATACATGCAGCGCGCCGAGCTCCTATGGGTCAAAGCCATCCAGCATCAAGACTTCGAAGCCGAGATAGCTGCCTTAAGAAAAGGAAACCCAGTCGCCAACGACAGCCGCCTCAAACAACTGTCGATGCGACTGGACCAAGACGAAATCCTGCGCCTCAAGTCTCGAATCGCCGCAGCCGAAGACATCATGGCCACACAGAGCGAGCCAGCCATACTGGACGGCGGTCATCCCTGGGCACGGCTATACATCACCTCCGTGCACACCCAACTGCATCACGGAGGGTTCGAGACAACCGCCAACGAAGTCAGGCAGCGATTCTGGATGCTGCGCCTACGAGTCTCCGTCAGAACGGCAATCAAGAGGTGTCAGCCCTGCAGACTTCGGAAGGCGAAGCCCGCCTGGCCTTCGACTGGCAATCATCCGCCAAGTCGACTGGCCCACCATCGCCGAGCCTTCACTTTCACCGGGCTTGACTACTTTGGCCCGATGACAGTCACCGTCGGTCGCGGGCATCAGAAAAGATACGGCGCGTTGTTCACGTGCCTTACAACACGCGCTGTACACCTGGAGCTCGCTGGGAGCCTGAGCACGGACTCGGCAATCATGGCAATTCGTCGTTTCATCAGCAGACGAGGCTGCCCTACGGAAATATGGAGCGACAACGGCACCAACCTGCGTGGCGCAGATAATGAACTCAAGAGGATGGCGCAGGGAGCGATGGCAGAGGAAGCCTCAATACGAACCATCAAGTGGCGCTACATCCCACCGAGCGCGCCATTCATGGGAGGCGCTTGGGAGCGCATGGTGCGCAGCGTCAAAAACGCGCTAAACACAACCCTGCAGGAGAAAGCGCCCAGGGAAGAAGTACTTGCGACGCTGCTCATCGAGGCGGAACACACCATCAACAGCCGCCCGCTGACCCATATCTCCATGTCACCGGAGGATGACGAGCCGCTCACGCCAAACCACTTCCTCATGGGAGGGCCGTCCAGAGTGCCGCTGCCAGGCGCTTTCGTCGAAGGAGACGACATCAGCCACAAGACTTGGATCGCTAGCCAGCGACTCGCCGACGTCTTCTGGGCCAGATGGGTACGCGAGTACCTGCCGGAGCTGCAGCACCGGCGGGAGCCCCACGCAAGAGGCGCCATAAAGATCGGAGACTTAGTCCTCATCGTCGACAGGACACTGCCTCGCAACATTTGGCCGAGGGGACAAGTCGTAGCTGTCTTCCCAGGACCAGACGGAGAGATACGCGCCGTAGACGTCAGGACGGCGCGTGGAATCCTGCGACGTCCCACGAAAAAGGTGATCATCCTGCCTGTGAACCGCGAACCGCAAGAATTACAGCTCAAGGAGACTGCGGCGGGAGAAGATGTTCGCGACATAGTGTAATATTTGTTAGTTTAATATTGTGTTTGTAATATTTTAAGTCGTCTACTATGTCTTTGCTATGGTTTAAGTCTTGTAAATAGCCCTGTAAATATTTCGTAATAAAGATTCACTTGTTTGTGTGTTTTCTTGGCGCAGTCAAGTAGAGAGAGAGAGACAGATAGAGAAAAGCATTCCATCCCGCTCGCTGCTATTTCCTCGCCGCCACAGCCACGCACAGTGTGCGCCAGGTGATCTTCGAGAGTGTTCTCGAAGATCACCTGGCACAGTGTGCGCCCGCGAGTATAAATACGGGCGCACAGCAAGCGGCAACTCAGTCCACTTCAGTCCGGCGGAGAGTTAACAACTCAGTCCACTTCAGTCCGGCGGAGAGTTAACAACTCAGTCCAATACAGTCCGCCAGAGAGGAAACAACTAGAAGCAGCTAGCGGGAAGCCGGGAGCACTGTCCACTCTCTCCCTACCGCCGAGCCAAGGAAGCTGCAACCTGCCTACTGAAACTCTGCGTGTTCTTTATCCACGTCCGGACCAGCCACCACCGCCGCAATAAGTGTGGGTCGTCGAAGGGGCCCACAGACGGAGTAATGCAACTGTGACGCACCTCATTAAACAATGACCCGATTCTGTAACCCTTGACTGTTATAATCGCATTAAAGGAGATCATTCACGTTTCATACATTTTTAGGCCAAAAAAATACATGTGTAACAAGTAAAACTTAGTCTTAAGTATGACATGTCATAACTTCAGGAGTTCGAAGTTTTATCTCATGAACCTAACAAATAGCTACAAACAACCACAACTGTGTTCAACTTCTATCCGAATATTACACTTTTTAGGGTTATATGTATCTCGGAAGGAGAAACTCTTACTCGTGCGTCTGTCGGTCTGTCTGTCCGTACGTCACAGGCAATTTACTCAGATCATAACATATTGGACCGATGAAGTTGAAAATTGGTACACATATCAATATCTGTGACCCAAAGACAGAAGTGCAATGTAAATATATAAATATGGAATATGGGGGCCACTTTTGGGGGGCCAAATGAGAATAATTAAATTAAAAATATTCAAAATATGCCGTGTGACATATCAAATGAAAGCGCATGGTGTGAGGATCTTAAATGTATTTTTATAATATTTTTAAGACTTATTTTGAAAAAAAGTTATGCTCAATAATATGACCTATTCGCATGTCACCAAAACCTCTAGGGCACTTACCGAACATGTTTGCACCTATATCCCATAAAAAATCCGAAATCCACAACTTTAACCCCCTAAACCTGGGGTGCAAAGTTTGTATGAAAAACTGAATTTTACGGTACTTTTAGGGCATTTTGTTGGTGTTAGTCTTATTAATGTTGTACGAAACCCTCTCAACGCGAGTCCAACTCGCACTGGCAGCTTATTTTTTCTGGCCGGCACTTTCAGTTTTTGGCCCAAAATGAATGATTCCTTCAGCTCTTACACTAATAATCGAGCTCATAATTGGTCAAACGCCAATTAGAAGTAATACAAATGTAGCCCATTAATGTGTCCACCGAGAGGCGCAGGCCTTTACCGGACCTACTCCACCACGCTGGCCCAGTGCGGGGCGGTGGGGGGTGTCGGGCTAGTGGCCAATCCGACTGTACAAGTTATCATGCTGCCCTATCAGGCCCTCTGACACAGCCTTACGCCTACTACAACCGATAGTAGCCGGGACCTACAACTGTCATCCGAAACACGGAAGCGCCCGAAACTATTTTGAAGTCGTGTGGATAAATGTCAGAGGTAGACATTAGAGTTACTGGTTTCAAACAAGTTGCATGCAACTCAAATCAACCCCAAAAATATGCAGAATTGCAATTTCGGCGCAGTTACATACCACGGTTCCAGAGTCGGTTCTGCGGTCTTAGGGTAGGTATTCGATCGGGTTACCCGTAAGTGTCTCAACACACGAGCTCTACTATATCTGGCTGGTATCCACCTATCTACGGCCTACGCCCTCCAGCGCTATTCAATGACGCCATGTAATAATGCTCTTTACGTGTACTTATATAAAATGAACATTCATGAATCTGTCAAACTTTTCTCTTATATTATCCCGCACGCCCGAAGGTTCAATGTAAATATTTAGACGAAATGGGTACAAAATAAATTACTTTGTAACTTTCTGAGGATACTGTTCATGGAGTGGTTGTTAAAGAAAATAATGTTCATATTTTTTGTGAACGTACTGTTTAAAAGAAAGCTTTATTTTTTGTTATCAGTAAAGCTAAGCTGGATTTTGAAATATCAGTTTGACTAAGTCACTTTATTACAAATATAATTTCATAATTTCTTTATTGCACACACACAGTTACATAGGACAATAAAACACATAGAAAACGTGTACATAGGCGAGCTTATCTCTAATAAGAGATCTCTTCCATCAAACCAAATAGGGATGAGACAGGTGGATTGCTGAGTAGGAGTAGACCCAAATACAAATATTTACGTCTATCGCTTATTATGCCGGAGTAGACAAAAATTTAGAAGAATTTCACTAAACATACTCTAATGCCCGATTTGACCAACAGTTAGGAACTTACTGTCTAGCTATTGAGGGCTATCCGGAGGAGACAAACCACTAACGCCGGCCGTCCACCGCCAACTAAGCTAAGTGAAAATTAAGCTCAGCGAGCTAAGCTAAGCTAAGCAACTATAGAAAATAAGTTGTCCGTCCACCGAAAAATAAGCTATAACTATGTTAGTGATGGCCAGTTTGTGCCAGACTGTTGAGGTAATCGGACGTGCGTGATGGAAGAAGAGACGAGCTATGACGAGAGGTCAGAGGAGGAATACAATCGTCATAGAATAATTGAAACAAAAAGTAAACTTTAGAAAAAACCGACTTCCACAAACCCTATTTGATTAGATTGAGTTTAATACAAACTGTAACCCCTTATCCCCCCCCCCCCTTGGGGAATTAATTTTGTCAAATCCCATATCAGTGCTACCTCACGCTACTAAGGAACCCCTGTACAAAGTTTCATGGCTCTAGGTCCACCGGTTTAGGCTATGCGTTGCCTGCCCGTCAGCCACGCATTGTATTTGTACCTAGTATTGATCAGATCTGGTGGCCATATGTGGTCTTCATCAGCAGTTCCGCATCACAATATTATGTTTACCATGTGCATTTGCACGAGTTATTATGAAAAACACAAAAATCACTATAGGTCTGCCTATAATATTTGAAGAGTTCCCTCGATTTCTCCAGGATCCCATCATCAGATCCTGACCTGGTGTCAATGGGACCAATGGGAAGGTAAACCCTTTCAAACAAAAAAATAATTTTCCAAATCGGTCCATCCGTTTAGTTAGGCGCTATCGGGGTGTAGACATAAAAAAAAAAAAAATATCCGGACGAATTGTAAACCTCCTCCTTTGGGAAGTCGGTTAAAAAGAAGAATTGCTATTGCTCACAACGCAATGCAACGCTCGAAAAAACGCACACACAGATACTAAAGGAACTAAACTGACAACCCCAAACCGGACAGCTCTTGCGCGGTGGAAACATGGTTCCATTTACAATCACACCATTTTAATTAGTTTAGTTAGTGTAGTTCATGTCGCCTCCCAAATCGCAGGCATTGTTCCGGAAGCCGGCCTCTTAAATTTAGGGGGTCCCCTAGTAGCCTAGATGACCCTTAAACTTAGGTCAAAGCAAATCAACCGCCAGGTAGCCCCTGAAAAAATTAAAGTGTCCCCTAAAAATTAGGGATTGTTGGTGAAATCGGGCATAAATCTACATTTTACACGCTTTTACTACTGGGATGATTGTTGTGTCGGTGGTTAACTAATCGTCTTACTTTATACTATACTGCACAAAACCAGAATACAGACACTTAGTAATGGAAATAAAACCAGCCAAGTGCGAGTCGGACACGCGCATGAAGGGTTCCGTACCATTATCCATAAAAACGACAAAAAATCATGTCTGTTGTATGGGAGCCCCCCAAAATATTTATTTTATCCTTTTATTTACCTAGTATTTGTTCTAATAGCGGCAACAGAAATACATCATCTGGGAAAATTTCAACTGTCTAACTATCACGGTTCATGAGATACAGCCTAGTGACGGACGGACAGACCGGACAGCGGAGTCTTAGTTATAGGGTCCCGTTTTTTACCCTTTGGGCACGAAACCCTAAAAACATGTCTAAAGGCGAGCTTATCTCAAATAAGAAATCTCTTCCAGCAAACCTAGGATGGACAGGATTAATTAACAAAAGGTAGCCTAGACCTACACACGGATACATGGTGCCGTGTACCCGTAATCACGGCTTGCGATTTACCTGAATTGAATAACTCTTTCCGACTTGGGATATACCATAACATAACATAAATAGCAAGGCAATTAGGTAATGACTAATGACATAAACAAGCTACATAAGTAATCACAATCAGAGAACCCAAGAACTGAAAACCTAACCTAACCCTGTCCCTGTCCTCAAGTTTAGAAGTTCTGTTCTTCTTTATGGGAGATCCCGCCGTGTAGCTAGCTAGGTAGCCATTTGTGTTTGCAGGAGGCCTCAGGAAAGAGCGGGGTGCTTACTGAAGGCCTTGACCCAGATACGGCGGCGGTTCGCAGCCCTGCAAGTTCGCTTATCATCAATAACGATACCTACCTTCGTTACCTACCTATCGACTTTCTGCTTGGTTGGACGAAAGTCACGGAAGGATCCGACAGATACTCGAGTGAGGTAGGTTTGATAAGGTAAGTTATAGGTAGGTAAGTACTCTAAATATAAATGCTGATTATTCTTGGAGTGCAATTCACATCAACATGATTTTAGATATTATTCTTTCTTTGGCTTCCGAGGTATTATCGTTAAGGCGCCTCATGAATAAATTAAGGGTGCTTTTTTCATGTGTATTCCAGGAAATACTCGGCAAATCGTAATCAATTTCTGGTTATATGTAATTTGACTATATAATCTAGGGTTTTCATGATGGAAAACTTGTTGGGATAAAATTTTCTCGATAGAAAATAAATCCAAAGTTATAGTCCTTTTTCCAATATTTTTTCCTATTATACTGCAGTAGTAGTAAATATGATCTTTCTGTTAATTGTAATACCTATGTGGGAAATTGTTGTTACTAGCGATTTGAAGATTGAAATGTAATTCCCTGATATAGCTTATTTTTTATGGTTTTTTTTCCGTTTTGGCGCTTACGTTGACGCAGATTAGGCGCGAGCGCACAATTGCCGTCCCACTTGTTCCTATTCCCGAGTTATATTCGCTTCTCACTTCCGCAATCTTCATTGACCTTGGTTTGTAATAATTATTCATACCTCGCTGAGGATATACTTTTAGGGGATGTCAATTGATGTCATGTACACAGTAGAGTTTGTAAAGAAGTCTCAAGAAAGTTTGTAAAGAAAAAAAAACAAGGCCAAAGTCACAGTATTGTTTAATTAATTTCATCCTGACCAGACCATTTTGCATCCGTTGTGTGAATCGAAAAAATGCTCGTATAGCGTGTTTTGTTCGGTTGTAATTGTAACTGGTATAACGTATATCGTATGTGCAGATTTACGACTTCAATGCTTAGTTTTACATTTAAAGTAGCATTTATTTATGGGTATACGATAAACAGCCACAAACATCTTATTTATATTGTTCTGTAACAAAACAATGTGCTCTAAAAGTCGGGTAACCAACCAACCAACCTACCTATAATAATATGAGTATATGACCTAAACATAGACAGAATTATTGAGGATCAGGCAGATCTAGCAATTGAGTTGTCCTTGCCAATTGACACGAAGACATTATTTATGAGGTGGGTATATCAGTAACGTTACCATACGTCCCGCTTTGGGCAGGACTGACCCGCTTTCGGACTGTCTGTCCCGCTGTCCCCAGTAAGATCAAAAATGTCCCGCTTTAGTAAATGGTTCTAAGACTCTAAGTTTGTATGTAAATACCATGTAATGTTCATTTTAAAATCACGCGGGCGTCTATTTGGCGCGAGATACTAGCCATATAAAATTTCCGGGGCGGCTGCCCTTGCGTTCTTGACAAGCAGGTGCTAGTTACTCGAGTTACTAGCCATGTAAGATTTCCGGGGTGGCACCCACCGCCCTTTCTTTCTGTATATGCAAGTGCTAGTTACTAGCCATATAAAATTTCCGGGGCGGCTGACACCGCTCTTGCGTTCTTGATAGAGTTACTACCCATGTACATTCTTTCGTGTACTCGATGATATTTTTCATGATTTTCTATATGAGAAAAATAGCAGGATAATAGTGTGTGGAGATTTTAATATTAACTTACTCAAAACAAATAAAACCAGTACAAGATTTGAACAGTTAGCATTGAGGTTTAACTTAAAAATAGAGATTAGACAGCCAACACGACCAGCTAGCCAAACTTGTCTCGACAACATACTCCACAACATTCGAGGATGCAACAGCGAGGTTATAGAATTTTCTCTATCGGATCACTCTGCCCAACTTCTCCAATGCCCCGTAAACAAAAGTTACAGAATAAAGTACTGGTATATTCAAAAGAGGGACTATTGCCAAGAAAACATGATAAAATTTGCTGAGCATCTAAATTCACTAACCTTCAGTCAAGTTTACGAAGCAGAAGACCCGAAACATGCGTTCACTGAGTTTTATAATCTATTTACTTTACTATATAAATTGTGTTTTCCTGTCATAAAAGTGAAAGTGTCTATAATGCGGAAACAAAAATGGATTTCGAAAGGAATCAGACTATGCTGCAAACGCAAAAGAGAACTTCTTTGGAAGTATCGTAGATACCGCTCAGATAACAACAAAAATATATATATGACATATTCAAAGAAAGTAAAAAACATAATAAAACTGACACAAAGATCGCAAAACAACTACAGAATTATCAATGCCGTAAATAAATGTAAAGTTAGTTGGGATATAATAAAAAAATCACAAACAAACAAACCTAAAGAATACATAAGTAAAATTTTGAGTGATGGTAAAATTATAACGGAACCAACGGACATTGCAAACACATTTAATAATTTCTTTATTGACTTAACTAATCATAGTAATTTAGATACTGAAAATGACTCAATTTTGACATCTAGTAACATAAATAATAATATAAATAATTGCAATTCTATATTCTTAAATCCAATTACATCCGCTGACATATCAAAAGTAATTATTTCATTAAAAAATACTAACAGTACGGGATATGACGACATTAACACAAAGGTAGTGAAATATGTCGTGCTTATAATCTCTCCAATACTGTGCCATATCATTAATAAATGTATGGAACATGGCCAGTTTCCAAATGAATTGAAAACTGCCATAGTAAAACCGCTGTTCAAGAAAGAAGATAAACTAAACATTAATAACTATAGACCAGTTGCATTAATACCTATCTTTGCAAAGATATTTGAAAAGATTATGTACAAGAACATATATACATATTTTGAAAAATACAATTTATTTGCTGCTGAGCAAAAAGGGTTCAGACAGAATAAAACAATTAACATGGCCATTTATGACTTTCTTCACAAAATTATATCAAATATAGACAAAAGAACTCCTGTGGTAGCTATTTACATGGACATGACCAAAGCATTTGATTTTGTGAATCATGAAATTCTTATAAATAAATTGTTACTATATGGAATAAGAGGAAATGCAATAGACCTTGTAAAATCTTATTTAGAAACACGACAACAAATGACACAAATTGATAAAATAAATTTAAAAACTAAAATGGAAAAATCTTACCTGTCGGAACCCAGAGAAATAAGAAGTGGTGTGCCGCAGGGTAGCGTAATGGGTCCCTTGCTGTTTTTGGCATATATTAACGATTTGCCCAAAGTTGTGCAACACCCCATGGTACTATTTGCGGACGACAGTACAGTTATTATCTCCTGTGACGACCAAAGTGATCTTGTCAAGGAAATTAATGACACAATACATAAAATAATAGACTGGCTAAATAGCAACAACTTAGTAATAAATATTGAGAAAACAAAAATAATGACATTCCATAATAATAATAATAATAATATACAGACATCAAACTTTCTCATCAACTATTTAGGTAAAGACATTGAAGAAACCCAGGTCTCAAAGTTTTTGGGAATACATATAGACAACAATATGAAATGGAAGACGCAGATAGTAGAAACATGTAAAAAACTTAATAAATATTCTTATGTGCTGCACAAACTCTCAAAAACTGTATCAGAAGAAACTGTGATATTAGCGTATAACGGATATATAGACTCTGTCTTGAGATTTGGCATAATATTTTGGGGAAATGGGGCAGGCAAAGAAAATGTTTTTATAGCGCAAAAAAGATGCATAAGAGCTATTTGTAGGATCCGACGCACTGACAGCTGTAAGCCTCACTTCAAACGGCTTAATATTATGACATTCCCTTCACTATACATCTATGAAGTAGCAATGTTTGTCAAAACCAATAGACAACTATTTATTAACTATTCTAGCAAGCGTCACCAGACAAAGATTATCATGCCTAGTCACGAAACAGCATTATATAAAAATAACATTCTCGGCATGGCACCCATAATTTTTAATCACATGCCTGATAGCATACGTAGGTTAGACAATATAATACAATTTAAGACAGAAATCCGCAAGTTACTATTGAATAAAATGTACTACTCCATAAGAGAATATCTAGATGACACGACACTGTAGTTTACTACACAATTGAATATTTGTATGCCACTGGGCCAAGCATAGAGATACGATATTACAAATATTTAAGATCATTAAACTACAACCTATGTTTTACAAATAAACACCTTTGACTTTGACTTTGACTTTGTAAAATTTCCGCCGCCTTTGCGTTCTTTATATTTATTTTTATTTTATTGCAGAACAAAACAGTAAAATCACATTGCATTCCTTAGAGTATAGGTTTCACATACTAAACTAGTGATTAAACCTTAAGATGTCCTGACAGCATGCTTAGAAGACATATGTCATCTGCTACACCTATACCTTAATTATTTCAATTAAGATTATTAAGACTAATCACACAAACAGAAATAGAAAGTAGTCAAAAGAATCCAAAAAAAAAAAAAGTATTCTAGAAAAAAAAGTTAAAATTAAAATCAATATCTTTACATGCAGGTGCTAGTTACTCTAATTACTAGCACTGTAAAATTTCCGGGGTGGGGTTCTTTGTATGCAAGTTACTAGCCATGTCAAACTTCCGGGGTGGCTCACGCCGTCCTTGCGTACCTACCTAATAAGAAGGTGCTGGTTACTCGAGCGAGTTACTAGCCATGTAAAATTTCCGGGGTGGGGTTCTTTGTATGCAAGTTACTAGCCATGTCAAACTTCCGGGGTGGCTCACGCCGTCCTTGCGTACCTACCTAATAAGAAGGTGCTGGTTACTCGAGCGAGTTACTAGCCATGTAAAATTTCCGGGGTGGCTGACGCCGCCCTTGCGTTCTTTAGCAGCGGTTGCTGGTTACTCGAGTTACTAGCCATTTAAAATTTCCGCCCTTGCGTTCTTTATTAAGCATGGGCTAGTTACTCGAGTCACTTATGAAAAACAACAATTATCAGCTGAATATCAATTCGTTTTATTTAAAAAATTTTGCACTTTACCTTTTTTACGAAATTCCGAAAACGTCCCACTTTGGTGAAAAAAATAAATGGTCACGTTATATGAGTAACTATTTTATTGGGTATGAGCCTATTTGCAGAGTTAAGATTTAGAGAAACGACGGTTTAGTAGTTTAACTGAATTCCTTATATTAGCGGGAATTTAATGTACTTGGAAGGCTATACGACTATGTCCTATCAGCTTGAGAACACACCAGAAACAAGGAGGGTCTGGGCGGTTGCAACGCCTTTTATAACACAGCTATGAACTAACTTTTTAAATACAGTGTGGCGGTTTCACAGATTAGTTTTTGTACAATCGATTCTCAATCGAATAATCCAACACGCCCCCTCAAAAACTGATCATGATTTTGAAATCATTTTATAATTAAGGTATACATATTGCAATACCTACACAGAACATATTTCCTTCCAAGTAACTGCTGGGAGTAATTATATATTGTTATGATCCAACATTCGTTGCAAGGACTAGGGAAAACCCAGAAAAACCTAGTCAGATCATGTCATAATAATTTAACTTAATATTATCATTTTTAAACAATGATTTTGTTAATGTACATATTTGTAACACAATAAACATTTATTGTAGACCCATTTCCACCCTTAATTTTTGAAAACTTATTGTAGGTAGCGGCTTCGTCATCAGATGTGCCAGTTGTGCACCTGTTGGAATGTAATTTAATTTAATTACATTTTTCTCTACTTTTTCACGGGTCAAGTAATATTTAATATCTATATGCTTGGACCTTTTGTGGCTTGTAGGATTCTTCGCAACACTGATATAGCCGTTATTGCTTCAAAAATGGTAATGGGTGTTACAATTTGTATGTTATTGCTTAACATTAGTGATTTTAACCATAAAGCTTCCTTTACAGCCTCATACAGTGCCATCTTTCGAAGAAGCTGCAACGGAGGACTGTTTCTTAGACATTCTGTACACTTTCTGTACACCATTTTATTGTACAATTATGGAAAGACTAAAATATATATCCTGTTGTACTATGTCTATCACTTTTATCTCCACCTCAATCGGAATCTGCATACCCACACAGTACATTCTCAAAATTACCTCTTTTATACACTAATTTTAAACCAATTGTGCCCTTCAGGTATCTTTAGCATTCTTTTAAGACATTGCCACAACTCCTTATTATTCTTATTTGTGTATCTGCTCAATATATTGACACTCGCACTTAGATCTGGCCGAGTACATAGCATAACATACATCAAACAGCCTATAAGGTTTTTACAGGGCGCATCATATTTAACGTCTGAATTCAGAGCCTCATAATTAGGTTTACTTTCTAGAGGAGTACTTTCTGGATTGCAGTCCTGCATATTATATTTACACAGTATTGGTTATATATACTAACTTTGATCTAATGTAACATTTTATCTAGTTATTCTTATACCTATAAATAATTTTATCTCATTCATATGAGTTATTTTAAATTTGCTCATTAGATACATTTTAAAATTATTCATTGTTTGGACATCGCACACGCAACGACTAAATCATCGACGTATAGTACTATATAAATGTTTTTATGAATTTCTCCTTTATCTAATACATATATACACTTATCAACATCCGAATTTTGAAACTTCTCTTTTAGGAATTGCTCAAAGACTTCAAACCAACATCTTGCAGCCTGCTTGCATACTGTGTTGCCTGTATAAATTACCCTTCAGGAATTTCCATGTAGTTTTTTTTTTTTTTTACCTTTTTTTTCTTACCATTTAAAAAGGCAGTTTTAACATCTAAATGATGAACCAGTAAGTTATTTTGATTTGAAAGACTAATTATCAATCTAAAACTAGCAATCCTAGCTACAGGCGCAAATGTTTCATTGTAGTCTACGAGATATTCTTGACTAAAGCCTCTAGCTATAAGTCGAGCTTTATATCTTAAAGGTTTTTCATATTCGTTATGTTTGATAGTGAAAATCCATTTACAATTGGTATTGTATTGACCAAGTATTATTTTTCTTAAAGGAGTTTAATTCATATTTTATTGCGCTATCCCAATGAATTCTATCATCTCTAGTTTTTATCTTTTCAAATGAACTAGGTACTTTACAAATCAATGATTGAGCACACTGGTAAATATTAATCATCAGTTTCATCATAAGATCATAACATATACCGACCTCTGATTCTATCGCTCCTCCTCAATTAATTACTTTTACCTTTTTATTAATCTGTGCTTTTACTCTCATCTGTGATTTTAATAGGTATGTCATTATTTTGCGTTTTTGGGTCTGTACTATCACTACATAATTTACGAATTTTGTTTGGACAGTGGTCAGATTTCACCTGATCTGCATCAGAGTTATTTCTACACTGAGACTTTGACACTGATTTAGATAGACCATCATTATTATCAGTTTTGTCATGAGAATTTTGAACATTCTCTTCAGGCTTAAACTTAGGCCTGGATTCCTTGGTTGGAAATTTGTCTCATTTATTATAACTTTTATCACAGTCACAAACCTTTCGCATTCTACACTCCAAACTTTATATCCGTTTGGTTCATAGCCCACCAGTTTTTTTTTTTTTTTAACGATTTGTCGTCAAACTTTGCTTTACTGGTTTTATTATGGACATAGACCCTTAGGTATTTTAGAACCGGCTTTTACCATGCCATAACTCATATGGTGTCTGAGATTTTTTTTTTAATGCCCTCATTGGTGTTAGATTTATTAAATGCACTGCAGTTAAAACTGCTTCGCCCCAAAATACTTTATCTAACTTTGCCCCATGAATCATAGCGCGGGCTTTCTCAGTTATCGTTTTTACCATACGCTCTGAAACACCATTGAGTTGAGGCGTTCGTGGAACCGTTAAATGATCATATACCTTTTTGCACGCATTTTTTTTTTTTTTTTATCTCGGTGGATAAATACTCGCCACCTTATCACAGTAGAGATTTACTAATTTTGAATTGAATTTAGCTTCACACTTTGCAAAAAGTCTTTGAAACAAGCGAACACATCTGATTTATAAGTTATTTATCAGGTAAGTTACGCAATAGTGTGTGAATTGATCGACAAACAATATAAAGTAATTTTTGTTATCAATTGTTGGAGGAGTGATAGGCGCGCACACATCTGAATGGCGCTATACAATGGTCGCTTTACTGGCTATTTATCCTTACTCTCTGTTACTACCGATCGTCTGTTTTCCAGTAATGCACGGTTCACACAATTTTTCGTTAGGAACCACTGATTCAATTAGTTTTATATCGTCCATCATATCAATGCCTTTTATTTCCTGGAATTTATTTTTACTCAATCGTTGATGCCATAATTCATAGTCACTGTTGTTCGTGCATATTTGGGAAACAGAGCGATGCACTATCACAGATAACATTATAGCAAATAAGTTGTTTCAACACATACCATTCATGAGCTTCTTACCACCTCAGTCAGTGATGTGGGCTCCATGTTGGTCGAAAACAACGTTCAGGCTGGCTCGCTGCATTTTGGACACCGACAGCAGCCGTTGTACAGCACTTCGGGGCAGAAAAGCACCTGTGTCGCTCACAACTTGAATTGATCCCTTCTTCGTAGCTGAAATAAATTGTCCAGTTTTAGCAATTAAAATTTTATCTGGTGTGTACGGTCACGCCGCACAATATTGTGATCAGCAACCTAGTTTAAGTCACGCGTCATGCGAACTTACTTGTATGATATTTAACTATAGCTTAGCTGAGTCTTTATACAACTGTATACCTAGTAACATCAATAAATAGTAATCCAGCAATAATTCTGGTTTAACGCATAACTTCAACAACTACTTCGAGTGTGTGGGATAATCTCGTAAACTACGGGTTAGACTATACATGGTGTGGTTAGGTTTGAGCAGATGTAGAAGAAAACTTCCCTGTTTATGATGTGGTCGGACGCTCCAGAGTCCAACAGGAACGTTATCCTGTTCTCCAATCGCTCGTCCTCTTGTTGGTAGTCGCCCGTCATGAATGCGAAGCCTGAGAACTCATCTGGCGCGGGCGTCGATTCTTCGTTCAGCTGCGCCGCCGCATGAACTTGTCAGTCTCATCAAGTTTTGCGCCGGCCGCCAACAACTCCGAAATCAGCTCGTCGAATGTGGTGAAGTGGCTCACGAGGGGAATATCACTTTGAAGTTTCAGCGCAAGTAACGTCTTACGTAATGCTAACTGCGTTGCAATACTTTTTCGCTCGTACAGCGCGTCGAGACTTCCATGCTGCGTATTTTTCACCAGCAAATGGTTGGATGTTACGTTTTGGTCTTTTCGTTTCCATTTTTGAAATTTAGTTGATATTTGCATTGCACAGTAGATTCATTTCGCGGTACACTGGGCCCATAACCTATTGGGTATGAGCCTATTTGCAGAGTTAAGATTTAGAGAAACGACGGTTTAGTAGTTTAACTGAATTCCTTATATTAGCGGGAATTTAATGTACTTGGAAGGCTATACGACTATGTCCTATCAGCTTGAGAACACACCAGAAACAAGGAGGGTCTGGGCGGTTGCAACGCCTTTTATAACACAGCTATGAACTAACTTTTTAAATACAGTGTGGCGGTTTCACAGATTAGTTTTTGTACAATCGATTCTCAATCGAATAATCCAACATATTTAGTATCTATTAATCTGTTTCACATGCTGTTGGTTCTTGGATTGGTTGAATACAAGCCAAGTTTATGATTAACCCCTCGATGCCCGCCTGTGTCTACAGAGCTCATATCTTTCAGTTTTTTGGACTCTGTTTACCAAGCCCATAAGTTCGAAAATCACTGGGTCTCTGGCTAAGGGACGATTCTTCAATTAGCGTGTACGTGTACCACGGCCCTAGAAGTCGCTATACGCGGCGTTTCGCGAACAAAAGATGTTCTTTGGCAGGATTGATCGTCCAAAGGAAGGATTTAAGAAGTGGAGCCACCTAGATTTGTTAATAGACTATAGTTAACAGAAATAACCTTATCTCACAATGTTTGTTGTCTCATGAAAACTGACAAATAAAGCTGTAATGTAACACAGTTTAATGATCAGCTTCACAAACCAAATGTTATGGATCAATAACTATACAATTGTGATGATGATCAATAACTATGCATGTCAATAATAAATAACTAGTTTTCTTATCTGATTTTGTTTAAATATTGTTTCATGTTCATAAAGTACCTAGTCTAAAGATTGATGTATGGTTAGGTTAGGTATTTATTTGTAACAATAACAACAAGAGATAACCTTTTTCAAGATAAATTGATAGGTATAAATAAATAAAACTGTATGATTCTATGTTTAACATTAAAGATTATAACAAAATATTTATTTGTAGGTACATATAAGTACATATAATTTCATGGATTCAAAACAGATGATTCCAAGTAATAATATTTATCCCACTCTGCATCAAAATCTTCTGAACATTATCATAGATTTATCTTTATATTATTAAAAATCATACAATGCTACGGCCATGACAATAGCCATGACTTCTGACTTCTGTGTAGCAGACATACCAGTAAAATGTATGTTTAAGGCATACACAATACATACACATACAAACATACATGTATACACACAAACTGATTTAGAGCCAACTAGCAACTAAGCTAGATTTACTAATCAAATCAAAATCAAAATCAAAAATGTTTATTGTTTAACCATGAGTATTATTAACATTATGTAAGCTGAAGCCGTCTTTTAAGTATGAAAATACCTGTGCCAGACGTCTTCGCTCTCTGACCCAAGTCTTATTATACAAATCAAAGTAGTATTGTATGAAAGTTAAACAATTAGAAATAGATTTAAATTTTACTTAAACGTTACTAAAGATTTTAAAGTATGCTAGATCACAGATGGGTCAGAACCAAGCCCCTTTGTAGGATTGGTTGACAGGATTAATTTATAACATTTCTGGATTAATTTATTTCAAAAAGTTTCTGTTAAACCTATAAATTTTGCACTAAGTTCCTTATAAGATATATTATGTGTGATAGTATACAGGATATCCGGAATTACAATCAGCAAAATGGTATTATTGGAGGTAGACGCATGGGAAAAAACCTTTAACATGGGTGAATTAGAATGCAAAACTTACACCATTCACAAAATAAAATGCCCGTTTTGACATTTCATGCCCACGAAGTTTTAACCCATAACGTGTAGGTAATAAAAGCGGTTTTCCTAGGTGCAACTTGTACACTTTGCTTGTACGCAACAGTTGGCTTTATTACCTATGCATTATGGGTTAAAACTTCATGGGTGTGAACTGTCAAAACGGGCCTTTTATTTTGTGAAGACTTTACCTAAGATAAATCATGCATGAGTAAATCGTCCACAGAAAACCATAGCATTCCTGTTCGGACTTCACTTACCTCTTTTTTGCAAGCTGCTCATTACTGCATTTTCGTTGATAGCAATAAATGATATTATCCTATGTAAGAGTTTTATTCTACTCACATTTTTGTAGTTTCTTTCTACTGGACCACCAAGAATCAGGCGTATTTGTAGGCGGCGTAGCACGTTAAATGTCAATGAATATGTGAATTATTGATGCGACAATTATTCACAGTGAACAATGAGGCTGCCGGGGCGTAGAAAAAATCTTCACAGTTCTGAGTCAGACAAAGATTGTAAGAAACTAATTTGAATAACAGTTAGATGCGTTATATTGACTAAAACGTACAGCTAAGCAGCTCAAGCAAAGTTTCCAGTGAAATCAATACCACTAATGTGTTTTATTGGAAGTAACAAATGCTGAACAATGCGAATGTCCAGATGAGATGAGCTCTCTCGTTTTCTTGAGAGCCGTGGAGATCAACCACCACGTCGACAGTTCCTAATTACATTTTACAATCTGTACGACAAAGATCACATCTACACTGAGGAAAAGTGCACCATTTTTCAATACTAATAAATCAAAAACAACGTTCACAAGCACAATCCGTAACTTCGCAACTTCACTTCACCAGACTTCACCTTCACCGTTCGCGCATCTGTCAATGTTTTCGACAAATGAATCAAAACAAGGCACGAAAAAGACTGCTGACGCCATCTAGTGACGATCGTTTCATACTAAAATAAGTTGATTGTTTCGTTTATAACGATTTTAACCTCTATTCCAGAAACGTTAAGCATCAAGGAGGAAATGAAACGTCATCAGCTAGACGAGGACGTGCTGTGACGCGCACGCAGAAGCCAAACCATGAACCTCTAACCTCTAACCTATAATACTAAAACGAAGTATACAGGATGTAACAGAAGGGTGTAGTCATATTTTAGGGGGTTGTTAGGGAGACCATTCTGAGCAATTTTCACTATGAAACCGATCAGTGCAGTCATCAGTGCAATTTTATTTTTCATTGCTCCATATGTTTTGGTCCGGGCGGGTCAACTGATTTGTACATATAGAGAAGTGAAAATTAAAGTTGCTCTGATCAAATCGGTTTCATAGTGAAAGTTGCTCAGAATAACGTCCCTAACAACCCCCTAAAATATGACTACACCTTTCTGTTACATTCTGTATAAAGCCGGGAATACACATGCATGTAGCTTGCAAACTTGCATAGTACTTGGGTTGTCGCAAAAAAATAGAATACTCTTCTATTCGCCGTACTTCGCTGATTAGTAATCACTCGCATTCTCAGTTGCTGTCCATACGTTGCTCACACTACACGCTTTTGACGTGACAACGTCTTATAGATTGGTTTGCCGGGTGACACTTCAAGAAACTGCGTTACGCTCCGCTCACGTTATGCGCTCACAATGAGAGCGAGTGAGAGGCACGCGTCCCTTCCACTCGGGCATGGTTAGCCCGCCTAAGTGCTAGAGAGACAGACATAAAAAGTGAAAGGCACGCGTCCCTTCCACTCGAGTATAAATTAATGTTTTAAATATAATTCTTTGTATAAATAAATGTTTTAAATTGTTACTATTATTTCATCCTTCTTCCTACTATACGAATGAATATTCACATTAAAATTATTTTACCACTCAAAGTTGTTGTCACGTAAAACTTTCGCCCGTATACCGACTTTACAGGCAACCAATTTTTTTACGCATTACTTCGCTGATTAGTAATCAAATCACTCGCACTTCTCAGTTTTATCTTTATCCATACGTTGCTCACACTTCACACTTTACACCTGCAATTCACACTTAACAAAGTGAAAACGGGCCTGAAATACAGATATTATTCGCGCACACAATTCGTTCGCTGTCACATCACTATTGAATTTGACAAAATGAAGGCCGTGAAAAAATAAGAATTTACATTTATTGACAAATTAGTTAAGAAAATCAGATTACGCTGTTTCGATTAGTGAAAACTTTACAAAATCTTTACAAGAGGCTATATTATAAGTTTTGTATTGTAAACAGTATCGAGTGAACCTTTACTTACACAATTTTTCAAAACCAATGATGGAATCGCATTTGAAATATTGCTATCTCATTGATTGCAGCTAATCAGATCGACGATAAGGTAGATAAACCAGTGTAATTGCTTACTCGCTGCAACCCCAAAGATACAGTATTTCGAGCTGCAGCGCCTGTCGCCTGTGATGGTGTGGTAAAAGTGAAAAGTGGGTCGCGCGCGCTATGTCCGACAATGTGGAGAGCTCGGAGTCGTGTCCGCTGCACGAGTGCGTGTTCGGTGGCGACGTGCGGCGGCTGTCGGCGCTGCTGCGGCTGCACGACGTGGCGCACAAGGACAAGCACGGCAACACGGCGCTGCATCTCGCCGTGATGCTCGGTCGCAAGGAGTGCGCGCAGCTGCTGCTGGCGCACGGGGCCCCCGTTAAGGTCAAGAACCTCGCCGGCTGGTCGCCCCTCGCCGAGGCTATCAGCTACGGCGACCGTCAAACCATCTCCTCCCTAGTCCGCAAACTCAAACAGCAAGCCCGCGAAACCATGGAAGTCCGACGTCCCGATCTCATCAGGGCCCTCGCTCACATACAAGACTTCTACATGGAACTCAAGTGGGACTTCCACACGTGGGTGCCGCTAGTCTCCCGAATATTGCCTTCCGATGTGTGCAAGATCTACAAATCGGGCTCAGGAATCAGATTGGATACCACATTAGTTGATTTCACTGATATGAAGTGGGACAGAGGTGATATATCTTTCATATTCCAAGGGGAGAAAGCTCCTGGCGAGTCACTCACTGTACTGGACAACAAGGCTAAGGTGTTTCAGAGAGTGAGATATGAAGAAACAGAATCAGAAATAGAGGATGAGGTGGATATCCTCATGTCTAGTGATATCCTTGCGGCTCAAATGTCTACAAAGGGTATTGCTTTCTCTAGAGCGCAGTCTGGCTGGATATTCAGGGAAGACAGGAAAGAAGTTGTTGCTGGCCTATACAAAAGTGACATCTACACTATATCAGGATTAGTTCTGGAGTCAAGGAAACGCCGTGAACATCTTTCTACAGATGATTTGCAGAAAAACAAAGCTATAATTGAAAATTTAACTAAAGGCAACACTCAAAACCTTGATGCCAATGCTGAGCCGACTCGTAGAGCATCACTCAATCCACCACCAGAATGTGCTATAGACTGGGAGACTTACTCTGCTGCCCCTACTGGACAGTATCCTGGATTAGGAAGAGAACTAGTGTACAAGGAATCCTCAAGAAACTTTCGCGCAACAATTGCCATGAGTGACGACTTTCCACTCAGTGTGGACATGCTACTAAATGTCCTTGAAGTAATAGCACCATTCAAACATTTTGCAAAATTACGTGATTTCGTGGCGATGAAACTACCCAAAGGTTTCCCAGTGAAGATCGACATACCAATTCTGCCTACAGTAACTGCTAAAATCACTTTCCAGAAGTTCGAGTTCCGTGAAGACATACCGCCTGACATGTTCGTTATACCGGACGACTACACGGAGGATCCTCAGAGGTTCCCTGACTTATGACGCTTTGATATTCTAACACTGTTTGAGGTGAATGAGAGGCCGTGGCAGTGGGATGGCGGCGCGCGGTGCGGCGGCGGCGGGTGGCGCGCGCGACGCCGCTGCCAGCCGAGAGCTGTCGCGGTGCGGCGGGGGCGCAGGTCTCCGGGCTCAGCATCGAGTTCCCTATGCTCTTCGGGCTGGGCAGCTCATACTCCAGCCATTGCGTGCTGTTCGTGGAGTAGCCCTTTTAATTTCTTGTAGGCATGTCAAATTTGTGGTGAACATTGTGGTTTAGTGTTAGTGTTCTTCAGCAGTGTTAGAAGGTTAATGTGAACTAGGGCAGAAAAACACTTGCGTGTCTAATGTCTATTTATTACACTTTAATGGGCAGATATAATTTATTTATATATAATTGATTTTAATATTTATTAATAAATTATGTGAACATTCTAATTTTATACTAACTTACATCATCATTTGAATTGATGAACTTGAAACAATTTTGTATTTTTTTATATTTCACCTAGAGATGATTGCTCATATTCAGGTTGAAAATAATGGAATATTAAGTCTTTTACATTGTTTGTTGTCGCATAAATTGAATTTTAATTGTATGTTTTAACAAAAGCAAAAAATTAAGGAAGGAAAGGAAGGCTGAAAATAGATCAAGTCTTGGGATAATGTTTTATTATTACACACTTAATTTACCCTTCTGGCTCAGAATTTTGAATTTGCAAAATGTTTTGTATAAGTATCTTTTGAATCAAGAGGCCCACAAAGTCAATGAGCTATTTTGGATCCTGACAACCACAACATGTATTTTGTTTGAGTATTGTTATGTAATGGGTTAGTTAGACCAACAATGTATTTGTATGCAGATTCATATTTGTAGCCTAAGTTAGTCACGTAATGCACGTAGACGACGTACATATTGGTGTCGCAGGATTTGTTGATGTGAATGATAGTGACAGCAGAATTTTGAAATCTATGTTCTATTTTGTAGCGACAGCAAACTCAACAGAAAATTTAAATGAAAAATAAAATATAAATAATTCATAATTTGAATGTGTTGTGTAACTACATAAGCCTTATATAAATGGTTTGTCCGACAAAACTCATTAATTTAGATGAATCAGATGAAAATTCGTCTGTATGATGAATAATTGATTTAGGTACGATGGTGCGGAACCCTCCGTTTGAGAGTCCGACTCGCACTTGGCCTATTTTTCTTATTGGTTAGGCTGAATTTTCGAACTTAGGAAAAAATGGCTTCCTAAATTTTTGATTTCAGTTGATGTCAAGATGACTTACTGTAAAGATTCTACTATGGTGGATATTTTACATTAGTGTGTTTGAGTTTTTTGTTGTTATTTATTATAATTCATTCATTCGTTCATCAATTAACTTTTTTGCAGTCAGTATATTGTGCGAAATTATTCACATCAACATATCTTCCGACACCTATACTTGGTTAGACATTGTAATGTACCTGTAATATACACTTCTAATAAGGCAAAGAAAATCCTATATTGAAACCCTACAGCGATGATATTTAACAAGACCTGAAAAAATATCCACCAATCTCTAATGAATAATTAACTATTATGTTTTCAAAGCCCAGTATTATTACTAAATATAAATAAGAAAGAAAGAAATTATGAAATCACTAGATATGAGGAATATGCGAGTTTCAGCCCTAATAGTAAAGGCACAAACATTATGACTGCACTTGTGGATTGCGACTCCTAAAATATTAAAGTAATGTAGTTGTTTGTTTCGTGTATCACACATATCGTAGAAAAATTTATTTAAAAATCAATTATTTGAAGTTATTCCACGAGAAAACAAAATTAATATGTACGTAGTCAGCTTTTGTAGTAAATACATCTGCAAATTAATTTTATAAAATCCTTTTAAAAACTAACTCCTAAGGAAAACGAGCTAAATTTTTCGACAATAACGTAAAATCCCACTCAACCTATATATCTACACCACCCAACCTATATGAAAAAATATTACACTTGCCAATGTTTTCACTATTTCGTTTGATGTTTATATTATGTATTGTATTAATTTTGTTATACAATACAAGCAGTTTATGTTGTAATAAATGAAGGATGATAGAATATATAAGATCGTTTAATTTAAATATTTCAGTATCAGCTAGAGGGATGATAAAAAAATATACATACCACACGTCTAAGAACCAAATGAAACTAAATAGATTCTCATTCATGTAAACTATATTTAAAAATATATACTCAATCTAATTTACATCACAAACAGTTAAGTGCCAGTCAAATAAAAACGTTAAAAATACTATTCAAATAAGGTTCGTTTGAGTGTGGTGTTGTGGACCATTGTTTTTGACTACAGGAAAATATCACAGGTGTTTTTAAGCACTGAGTCATTAACAAAACATACTGTAACCGATAAGCAAAAATGTACAAAACAGTCACATATTTAGATAGCATAATATCTGTCGTCGATACGTATCAGTTTTCACAAGCCGCCATGCAACTTGCTGCACAGATGACAGATGCTATCTCGACTCGTACGTACAACGTTTTACTAGGCCCGAGGCACTTGAAATTGTTGGCAATTTTGTGGTGAACGAATTCTAAAGATCCTGGTCACGGCACCAAAATGTAAGGCTGCGCTCAGTTTGGACGCGTTTCGTACGAATTTGACTCGTGCGTACACGTACGAACAAGCACGAATAATGCGCTCAGACTGCGTGCGAGTTAGTCGTACGTATACGTACGTATAGTTGCGACGTCAGAAACCAATCCGAACTTGTTGGGATTTTTAACCCCTATTCCAACGTTTTTAAAAGCTTTTATTTAACTTGCACTGTATGTATGTTTGTTTGTGGGTATCACGGTTCGCGTCAAAAATGTCGGCTTGAATTTGACACACTTCCCGTTATCCGATTGAGCTGAAATTTTGCATACGTATGTACGTTGGATGACAATGCAATATTTTTTTGACTTGGAGCTGATCTGATGCTGGAGCCGGAAGGTGGCCATAGGAACCCTGTTACCAAACGACGCAATCCTATTGTGTTTGGGCTCATTTGATTTATATTGACAAGTACTTTGATCCTAGAATATTTTTTATGACATGGAGCTGATCTGATGCTGGAGCCTGAAGCTGGCCATGGGAACCCTGTTACCAAACGACGCAATCCTATTGTGTTTGGGCTCATTTGATTTATATTGACAAGTACTTTGATCCTAGAATATTTTTTATGACATGGAGCTGATCTGATGCTGGAGCCGGAAGGTGGCCATGGGAACCCTGTTACCAAACGACGCAATCCTATTGTGTTTGGGCTCATTTGACTTATATTGACAAGTACTTTGATCCTAGAACATTTTTTATGACATGGAGCTGATCTGATGCTGCAGCCTGAAGCTGGCCATGGGAACCCTGTTACCACACGACACAATCCTATTGTGTTTGGGCTCATTTGATTGATATTGACAAGTACTTTGATCCTAGAATATTTTTTATGACATGGAGCTGATCTGATGCTGGAGCCGGAAGGTGGCCATGGGAACTCTGTTACCAAACGACGCAATCCTATCGTGTTTGGTCTCATTTGATTCGTCTTCACAAGCACTCTAATTCTAGATTAGATGTTTTGTCCAGGCCCCCGATTCTCGCGCTATCGAGATCATCTCCCCAGTCAAGATTTCTGTTTTGATACCGCCTAAAACCGTCGAAAATTATCTCGATTTATATTTATTATGATCGAAAACGGGTCGAGATATCTCGGTTGGTCGAAAGGCTAGTCGTAAGAATAGCTTTTTCTTGTTTTTGATAGAGATTTCGGTATCTCAAAATCGATATTTCGACCATGGACATGATCTCGCTAGCGCCAGAATTGCCTCGCTGTAATGATAAAGACTAAAAAGTTAAAAATAAATTAAAAGTAAAAAAACATTTTAAACAAAGCTTTTATTTAATGCCCTAAAAAGAAGAAAATAAAATTTCGATTCAATCAAATGCGTTATTTTATTAAATTACACAATTAATACGATATAAAAGCTTGTTGCGGGATTTATCTCCAAGTCTGTGCAAATAGTCCCTACCACCTGATTAAGTCTACACAAGTAAATCTCGCAACAAGCTTTGTTATCGTATTAATTGTGTAATTTAATAAAATAACGCATTTGATTGAATCGAAATTTTATTTTCTTCTTTTTAGGGCATTAAATAAAAGCTTTGTTTAAAATGTTTTTTTACTTTTAATTTATTTTTTTCTTAGGTAAAATGGATGTAGAAAAATTAATTAATTTAGTTCACAGTAAAAAATGTTTGTGGGATCAGAGTGAATCAAGTTATCACTTACGTGACGTTCAGCGCAAAGCATGGCTTTCTTGTATTAAGAGAATTATCTTTACCTTCAAGATATGATGAATTAATTATCTTTACCTTCAAGATAGTTCTCTTATTAGTCTTCGAGTAATAAGAGAATTATCTTGAAGGTAAAGATAATTCATCGCGCTCCGACAGAGGACTTAACGAATGCAATATCACTGGAATAATGACTTGTGTCGGACAAACACGTATTCAGTGTGAATACTCGATTCGTACGACCACATTCGTACGTTTAGGTACGATACGAATTCGTGGCCAAAGTGAGCGTAGCCTAAACCACCACGAGCCCGAGTCTTCTCATAAGTACTACACTACACACCACAACTACGCTCTCTAGGGTGGATGCCCACTAGGAAAGTGCTACATTCCCCTGTGCCCCTATACCAGTGCCAATAACGCGTTCCAACTAAAAGCCCCAAACGCCGTATTGCGTCGACAGATATTAAATTCCCTTGTGCCTTGTGGCAGCACGTTCGAATTCAAACCTCAAAATAATAACGTCTTTATTTTGTAATTTGGAGACCACCTCAAACACCTGGCCCCCGATTCTCACGCTATCGAGATCTTCTCCCCAGTCGAAATATAGGTTTTGATACCGCCTAAATCCGTCGCAAACTATCTCGATTTATATTTTTTTCTATCGAAAACTGGTCGAGATATCTCGGTTGCTCGAAAGGCTAGTCGTAGTAATAATAGCTTTTTCTTGTTTTGATAGAGATTTCGGTATCTCCAAATCGATATTTCGACCATGGACATGATCTCGCTAGCGCCAGAATTGCCCCCTGCACACCTATTAGTGAACATACGCAGCATGTGTGTGTGAGGGGGCACTACTGCATCCTCTGAACGTGCGAGACCCGCGAGATGCGCGCGGCGCCCGAGGCGCGCCGCGACGCGAGGCTGGCGGCGCCGGTCTGCTTCACCCTCTCCTCCATGTCCAGCGTCAGCATGTGCAGCGACACGGTGGAGCGGCGCGCTGCAACAGACCGCCAGCCACTCTTCATATGGGCCGGAGCTGTATCTTTCACATACAGGGTGTAACAGAAAGGTGTACTCATATTTTAGGGGGTTGCTAGGGACATATTTCCGAGAAACTTTCACTATAAAACCGATTTGATCAGAGCAACTTCATTTTTCAGAACGACCCAAGGACTTTCTGTCCTTCAAACTTCGGGTGCCAGCGGACCTCAAGACAATGTTCCTGGCCAAAGATTACTGGCCGGAGGGCATCGTCTACCGACGCTATAGGGAAGCGAAACCGAAGAATAAAATCCCTAGCTAGGCTAGTTAATATTGTTATATTTTATATTTATGTCTAGTTTTAAGGTATATATGGATATGGGATTATTATGTCCTGAAATAAAGATTTATTGTATTGTATTTTTCACTTCCCGTACATTTTGGCCTGAGCTGTCAGCTGATTTATATGGAGAATTAAAAAATAAAGTTGCTCTGATCAAATCAGTTTCTTAGTAAACGTTGCTCAGAATGGTCACCCTAACAACCCCCTAATATCTGACTACACCTTTCTATTAGGTACAGCCTGTATCGTAAAAGAACAAACTTCAGATCAACGGAATTTCTGGATGTCAGATAGCTTCCGAATGGGACGCGCTACACACGCTAAGATTCTTATTGGCAAGCTGGGTCTAGGGCGCAAGATGGATAAACATCTTCGATTGGTGTATCAGGATAGGAAGCTCATCATAGAATTTGCTAATGTTACACACCTTGTTCAGGTATTCCGTCGACGAGCTGAAAATAAAACGAAATAGAAGATTAATACTTTCCCGACTCTTTATCACAAACACATTTATAAAAACAAAAAAAACATATTACAAATATTCTAGTGCGCGGATTAGGTATTTAATTGATATTGATTGCCGCCACTGGATCCTGAGGTCGATTATCGTTTCTGAAATGACTGTCATACCATAGCATACTATTTTAAACTCCTTCAAAAAATAGTCGCTTTCGCAATCAAAATTTAGTCTGAAGATGTCTATCATCCTTCAATTTGAGATAGAATCAGGTTTTCGGCGGCCTGAAAAAATACATTCTGATAATTATATTACAAGTACTAGGTGTTTTAATCAAATGTCGGGTAAAACTTCCAAAATGGAGGGAACACATACAGCAGGCTCCTGTATCTTTGTGGCGAGATGTCTGCTGAACCCGCTGACACGTTTCGTGTAGCCACTGGCGACACTGACGCCGCTGCGCGTCGACGACGACGACTCCGAGAATATCAGCTCTGTTGGAATAGCACTCATCATCAATCAGCCCACACCTACCCACTGCTGGGTATAGGCCTCTTCTCTACCACGCCATCCGCCCCGGTCCTGTGCCTCCCGCATCCACTGCCTGCCGACTATGGCGGTGATGCCATCCGTCCATCTGGCTGGTGGTCTGCCTACTTGGCGTTTTGCTGTTCTGGGTAGCCACTCCGTTACCGCTTTGGTCCACCTTCCGTCATCCCTCCGTGCCAAGTGTCCTGCCCACCCCCACTTCAGTCTCGTGATTCGCTCGCCGTCGGCGACCTTAGTGCGACGTCTTATTTCTGTATTTCGTATACGATCCTGAAGTTTGATGCCTAACATGGCACGCTCCAATATCCATGGAATAGCAATACCACTGATTAATTGTTACTAAAAGCATATGCTTTTATATCGTGCGGAAACCTTCATTATTCATAGATGTTTGGCTATCCCCCTGTCACGCTAAATGGAGATTGGATAAACATCGGTCACTCAGCCATAGACGTACAGAAAAATTGGTTTTCTCCCCACCCCACTTATTCCGGAAAAACTAAGAAAACTTGAGGTCATTGGTTTAAAGGTGCGGTGGTGGCGACTCCAATAGTCTATCCCTGGGCAGATGGGAGCAAACCGAAAAGTTTAATAAATGAGAAAGTGATAGACACGGATACCTGGTTCATCCAATGTTTCCAACCGCCTTTTGTCCGATGTCAAGACACTGCAAATAAACAAAATGTTCGTATGAATATCGAGTATGAACGTTTATTAATTTTGCGTTTGAGCGCTCATTATCTCCTCGCTTGTCTGCCGTTATTACCAGGTCATAAGGTTGAAAATCGCGGGCCGTTGGATTTTGCCAGACGGTAGTTTTCACACGAGCTGTCAGTTAATAATAATAATAGGTCCAGAAACATATTAAAACATTTAAAAACTATCATCATATACACACACAACATAAAATAAACATACAAAGTAAAATAAATAACACTTCAAGGAACATTAAATACTTAATAATATAAAAGGAACACAATATCTAAATGACCAGTCTTATAATTAAACATTGCACTAGGTACGGTGGGTAATTAATGTGATAGTAGCTGTAGGATTTGAAAGTATCGGGATATGACGAAGGTTCAAAATAGAGCTACGGACCGTCACCTCACCGCAAGTGTGGACCACCGGACTGGGACCTCTGTCAGAAAGCTACGGTGTCGTGGCCCGCGCTTTGTGGGTATTTTTAAACATAGTAGTCGAACATTGAAGCAGTACATTTTTTGTTCTCGATTCCTTTCAAATTCTAATGTAACAGATGTATTATTACAAAAAATGTACTACTTCAATGTTCGACTACTTTTTTTTTTAAAAGCGCAAGACACAAGCGCAATGCAATGTGTTGAAGGCAGCTATTTGTGCGCGTCCCCCACAAGGCTGGGTGTACATACCGGTTGATCCAGGCCTGCAGGCGGCGCTGGTGCGGCGTGAGCTGGCGCACCAGGTCGGTGGAGGCCAGCAGCGCGGCCAGCCGCGCGGAGGCGCCGGGCGCGCCCGAGCACGCCTCCACCAGCGCCTGCAGCGCGCTCTGGGCCGCCTCCGAGAGGTCGCGGACCCAGAGGGCCAGCTGAAGGGGAGACACGCGTCAGAGGGATGTCTGCTTGGTGGCACAATAGCGATGGCGTTTTTTTGCAGATTTTTTTACTGTGTTTTACGGCTCTGGAGCCGGCAGGTGGCCAGGGGAACTCTGTTACCAAACGACGTAACTCGATCGAGTTTGGGCTCATTTGAATCGTCTTGACGAGTATTTTGGTGATGAACCCGGATGAGGTCCAGGGTTTGATGATGGAGCCGGAAGGTGGCCAAGGGAACTCTATTATCATATCAATATCAAACATCATAACTCTTATTGTGTTTTACCGCACTGAAAACTAGTAAAAAGCCTGGATGACGTATTCTGCCTTGAGCTTTTGAGAGTAGGCGGCACTGCCCCTGTGGCAATAGTGAAGTGGGAATCAGAAAGTGCGAGAACACATCTTATGCACGCAATACACTGTATCGGACCCTGATGATAAACCTATGATGTAAGAACCGTCCGTCCGTCTGTCTGTCTGTATGTCTGTCTGTCACCAGTCTGTCAGTATCTCATGAACCGTGGTAGCTAGACAGTTGAAATTCACAGATGCTGTATTTCTGTTGCCGCTATAACAACAAAGACTAAAAAACAAAAGAAATTTAATATTAAGTATGGCTCCCATACAACTAACGTGTTTGTTTTTTTTTTCGGTTTTTTATAGATAATAGTACGGAACCCTAAGTGCGCGAGTCCGACTCGCACTTGGCCGGTTATTTTTTCACACCACAGACTCACGCATGTCACCTAGATGGGAAGACATCATCATCATCAGTGAAGCAACGTGCCTGGAAGGTCCTCCAGTGGTCGCCGCCCTCGATGAGTTTCTTGGCGCGGCGCGCGTGGTGCCTCGTGCTTTCCCGCGCGTTCTCCAGCCGGCTCTGCTGGCGCGCGACGCGCTCGCGAGCGCCCTCTACTTCGCTCTCGGCGTCGACCCTGCGAGTGCAAGGGGAAAATGCTCAATGTTCAATACATACACGCAGCCACGCGTGACGCGTCGGAGGGACGGGCGGACGGCTGTGATAGAGCAGTATACTAAACGGGCCAGGTTTTGCTGCAATATGTGGCCGGCAACGATTGGTGTCCTTCTCTTACTGACATGTTAGAGAAAGACACCAATAGTTGCCGGCCACATATTGCAGTGAAAATATGGCCCGTTTACAAGCGCACTGAGACACAAGCCCGACACCGCTCCACCAGCCCGCGGAGGGGTGCCGGGCTGAGCCAGCGTGGTGGAGTACGCTCCACCAGCCCGCGGAGGGGTGCCGGGCTGAGCCAGCGTGGTGGAGTACGCTCCACCAGCCCGCGGAGGGGTGCCGGGCTGAGCCAGCGTGGTGGAGTACGCTCCACCAGCCCGCGGAGGGGTGCCGGGCTGAGCCAGCGTGGTGGAGTACGCTCCACCAGCCCGCGGAGGGGTGCCGGGCTGAGCCAGCGTGGTGGAGTACGCTCCACCAGCCCGCGTAGGCATGCCGGGCTGAGCCAGCGTGGTGGAGTACGCTCCACCAGCCCGCGGAGGGGTGCCGGGCTGAGCCAGCGTGGTGGAGAACGCTCCACCAGCCCGCGGAGGGGTGCCGGGCTGAGCCAGCGTGGTGGAGTACGCTCCACCAGCCCGCGGAGGGGTGCCGGGCTGAGCCAGCGTGGTGGAGTACGCTCCACCAGCCCGCGGAGGGGTGCCGGGCTGAGCCAGCGTGGTGGAGTACGCTCCACCAGCCCGCGGAGGGGTGCCGGGCTGAGCCAGCGTGGTGGAGTACGCTCCACCAGCCCGCGGAGGGGTGCCGGGCTGAGCCAGCGTGGTGGAGTACGCTCCACCAGCCCGCGGAGGGGTGCCGGGCTGAGCCAGCGTGGTGAAGTACGCTCCACCAGCCCGCGGAGGGGTGCCGAGCTGAGCCAGCGTGGTGGAGTACGCTCCACCAGCCCGCGGAGGGGTGCCGGGCTGAGCCAGCGTGCGGCTCAATCTTACTCGTATACCCCTTGCCGTGAGAACTAGAAACAGCGAAATCACAAACATGTATGTGTTTCGAACCCGGGATCTCTCGCTTGTGAAGCACAGCCCGGAGCGCACGCTACAGAGGTTTTCAATGTGACCAATAGGCTTGTGGCCAAGGTAATCTAATAAATCTAGGAACAAGTCTTAAGTTGAAGCATTATGTACAAAATGGCTTGACATTCTCAGAATTGTATATTTCCAGCAGATATATTTTATAGTCAATTTTGTGCAAAAAAAGACAGCATTTGATGGAACTCTTCCATGAAGTCATTCTGATGTTATTTCATAGAACTCAGGAACAAAAGTTCCGTTTTGACAGTTCATAAAAAGTATCTATTTTGACTGGACAGGCCACAAGCCTATTGCGGTCAATGCAAATGCAAAATATAGCAGGCCCTCGATTCTCGCGCTATCGAGATCATCTCCCTAGTCGAGATATCGGTTTTGATACCGCCTCAATCCGTTGAAAACGATCTCGATTTATATTTATTATTTGACGAAAACGGGTCGAGATATCTCGGTTGGTCGAAAGGCTAGTCGTAAGAATAGCTTTTTCTTGTTTTTGATAGAGATTTCGGTATCTCAAAATCTATATTTCGACCATGGACATGATCTCGCTAGCGCCAGAATTGCCCCCCTGTGAACTTACTCCCTGGTAGTCAACTGTCGACACTTGTCTCCGAGCAGCGTGTGTCTCTCCGTCAGGTCGCTGACCCGCCGCTCCATCTCGCTAACTCGTGACGTCAGCTGCTTGTACTCGTCTCGGAGCGAGTAGTACTGCTGCAGCAGGGCAGTCAGCTCAATGATCTCGGGCGCTGGGAATGCAGAAGAGTGTTTTGAATAATACCGTACGGATAGTGCCATCTGGCACAAATAGCTACCTCGAACGTGTTGCTGGAACCGTACCAACAAGAGATTAAATAATTGGAAATATTTCTTGACTGACGCTCTTTCACTACATGAAATAGAAGATTAATAGCGCCTAATATTCTTATATATCAGCGCCCAAACTGTAATCAAACGCTTACATGCGGGCGAGGCCGTGCAGCGTAGATTTAGCAAGACAAGGCAGGCAACGTCTTTTCTTTGACGTGCTAGTTTGCACTGCCTTGCAAGATCTGATCTGCGAGGCCTCTGTTTTTTAATGGACTTACTTGTGTTTTTTTAGCGTACGAATCGTGACAGCTGAACTACATTCAGAAACCGCCTTAAGCAAAGTACCTTGGCCACGTACGCACAGACGGGCGCCTCGCTTAGCGCCGAGCGAGTCACCCAGAGAGTACCTTAGTAAAACGAACGTTCTAAAATGTTCGCGACCGGCCGCACTGATACAAGCGACTAGCACAGACAACGGGGACTTCTCACGCACCCCTTCCAGGGCGTGGGGAGCCGGGGTCAGGTCAACGGACCTCTTCCCGAGAGATCGCCTGTGGACAGGTCATGTGGGGGCCTTTGCGGGCGGAGGTCTTCATGTTAGCTGGGTGTCTTCACTTAGGTGAATACCGGCTCGGCAAGCGTTCGCGCGAAAGAAACTAACATTTACTAGAACGTTCGTTTTAATAAGCTACTAATAATTTTAATATTTGTGCACGACTGTATGTTTCCTGAATAAACGAAAATAAAATAAAAAATACTCGCTAGGCTCTAGGCACAAAAAGGCGCCTGCCTGTGCGCACGTTACGGCTTACTGTCGTGCTCGAGCGGCGTGATGTGTCGCAGGAAGTGCGCCTGCGCCGCGTGCATGACGCGCAGCGTGGCCTCCAGCGCCGACACGTCGCGCTCGCAGCGCCCGATGTCCACGTCCAGCGCCGCGCCGCGCTCGCGCAGCTCCGCGCGCTCCGCCGCGAACTGCCCGAGCGACATCAACATTTAACAGGCATACACTGCTTCTGGACGCCTAATACATATCTCGCGTCACGTAAAAAGAACGCTGGAGGTGATGGAGCGGCGCATGGCAATAGCGTCCTTATATGCATGGGCACACTGACGTAAATAGCCAACCACCGCTTCCAGCGTTCTTTTTAGATGACGCGAAGTATACCAACTCTTAAAGCGGGGCTGTACAGTTACAGTCTTATTCATAAAAACTTATCAGAGGTTTATTGGCTTGTTATATAGGGTTGATCATGAAAAACACTATTCATCATAAACGATCAATAGCACTAAAACGTTCTATAAATCTTCAATAAAAGCTTCATAAGTTGTAGAAGGCCGGACCCTACTATAAACCTCTAATAGAGAGTAAAATGGCCGACTTTATGAACAGCTGATTGTCATGTCAGATTTTCAGATCAATGAAACTCTTTATTTCTTACTCCATGGTTTGGTTGGTTGAACTTGACGTTTATGACCACACTCAAGGAGTAAAAAAGTAAAGAGTTTCATTGATCTGAGATTGTCAGATATTTTATTTTTTAAGGTCGATTCACACATATCAGGGCACAGTTCCGGCACAGGTCCGTGTCAGTGAAAAATATTCTTTCATACATTCTCTATGAGAGTAGCCACACTTGTCAGACCTTGCCGGACCTGTGCCGGATCGGTGGGATCCCTGATATGTGTGAATCGACCTTTAGAGCGTAATTAATTGACTATGGTTTCGTCAGAACGACAACATAATAACGCCAAAGTATCTTATAAAGTCATGTTAGCTATTAGAGGTTTATTGAGCGTTTATGAATAATGAATTTTATGATACGTTTATTGGAGCTTTAGAGCATTTTAACTATTGAACGTTTTAAACCTATTATAAGGGATTTTTATGAATAAGACTGTTACTGTCTAGGTCCTGCTTTAAGAGTTGGTATCGGGCCTCCTAATCCCACACAAGATAATCAAGTTGTGGAAACCAGAAAACATCGACGTCGTTGTAAACATCTAAGACATGGGTACTTTTCTTGCCAATTTCAGTAACGTATTAGGGCCCGTACACACAGCGATTTTATTACGCGCGAACCAAAAAATTCGCTGAAAAAAATCGCTAAATTGTATGCAGAAATTTGCGGACAAAAAAATGCCAGTGCGGCCACTCCCATAGTATTGTACGTGTTACAGTACTGCGGGAAAAAATTGCGCGGAAAAAAATTGCAGTGCGTACGGGCCCTTAATGGTGCAGAGCACCAGCGAACCCATTGTTTTGTAAGGCCGTGTCATGGACAAACCATTCGGTTCGGTCCGCCTACCTTACGTAGGCCTACCTCGGCGTACAACGCGGGTCCACTGAAGTATGGAGGTAACGTGAGCATTGTGATATCAATGTGACAATAGTAGTTTATGAAAGTGTTGCATAATGAGGGGTATTAAAACTCTCGTGGGATACTATTAAAAACCTCGCCAAAACGGCTCGATTTTTAAACACCCACTCGTGTTTTAATACCTAGTTATGTGCAGTTTCATACACTACTTTATCTACTCTCATACTTAAGTGTCTCTCCCACAAGAATCAAAGTTAAAACACAACAATATTTCCACATAAATCTCTTAGACACAACAAAACGTTGTCACGTCACGTTGACTTTTTGTTGCCGCCAAAACCCAACATATCACAGCGCATGCGCGGAGCATGGGCCATGTTTAAATTTTCCTGCCTGCCTCCAAGTACTTATCAAACACAGAGTGGCTGTTTGGCTGTGAACTATAGCTAAACAAAACTTTCCAACGATACAGACTATAAAACACCTTGGCTGTATGGTTTCATGACCCTTGCCTTTCCCAAAAAAAGTAGAACTGTATCGTTATGGAAAAAAGTTTAATAATAACATTAGTTTTGGTCGAGAAGTAGTGTTATTATTATTTTTTTAAAAATTACTGTATTGCGTTTATAAAGTTCGTAATTTAAGTTTGTAATTAGAACTTTATGACATGAGAGTAGATTGTCAAAAAAATATGGGAGTGACTATACCTTGATCTTGAAGAATGAAACAGTCAGTTGCTGTCCAGACTCGTCCTTGCCGAGAGAAGCAATGAATATCTCGTATCTGAAAATAGTAAACAAAGTTTTGTTTTGTTATTAAATTCGGGTCCAAATCTACTACTATTGTATGACTAAAATTGTCTAAAAAAAAACAATATTCACCTCTTCTTAAGCTGTTCTATCCTTGACTCCCGCTCTTTGATTTCGCTGCGCAGTTTGCCGCAGACTTCGAACAGTTCTCGCTTCTGTACACTGAACATTTCCTTACGAGCCGCGATCTCCACTAGGCGTTCCTTCATGGCCTGCAATAGATAGAAATATACAGGAATATGAATAGGCAATTGAGTGACCGATCGATAGTAAAATGATGAATGAAATGAGATGGCAGTTCGTCCAAAGTAAGTTATCGCCTGACACATGAGGGGCATCTACCAATTATTCGGCTCGCCTCGCGTACTGTGTTGCGTACTACTTTAGTGCGTACCACCTTCTGCGCTTAGCATGCTAACAAAGATCGCAGTAACCCGTACCGCCTCCTCGGCACGCGCCTATACTCGTGTGCCATTTGCCTGCGTCCTTCTAGAATCCTCCACATTCAGCACGCTTTATAAAGGCTAGAAATTTTATGACAAAAATAAAACAAACTTTTCCCATTCGGGGTTGCAGAGGCATAGTGCTCACTTTAAGCCAGTTATTCAACACTCCATTTTGCGTGACAGGGAGCTAGCCCATCACCGCTGCTATGGAGTAATGAAAGTTTCCTCACGACGTTTTCCATCACCTTTAGAAAAGAATAGAATAGAATAGAAATAGTTTATTTTGCCTTAATAAAAATATACATAAAAGAACTGTACCTTTTATGTATATTTTTATTAAGGCAAAATAAACTATTTCTATTCTATTCTATTCTTTTCTAAAGGTGATGGAAAACGTCGTGGATGGAAAAATAGGGTACATTACCCCGGTCCCGCCCATCTCCACAACGTACTTGAGATAAATTAATATTATACCCGTACATGGTCAGCACCGGGATTCGAACCTGCATCTCCCTTGTGAGAATGAAGCGTGATACCCCAGTAGACCACTAGCTATAATTGGAGTGGAGTGAAGCTATTAATGAATGAATGAATGAATGAATGAGTGAAAGGTTGTGTATCGTACCCCTTCGAGCTGCAGCCGCTGCTTGTCGAGCGAGAAGCCCGCGTCGTCGAGCCCGGCGTTGCCGCGCGTCGCGTGCGCCACGCGCAGCCGCAGCAGCACCTCCTCGACGCGCAGGCGCCGCGACACGACGCGCGACTCCTTCAGCTCCTTGCCGCCGCCCTCCACGTTGAGCATGCTCGTCTTGAGCCGGCTTTGCTGGCGGTGGGGACATGGAGGTGAGCATACAGAACCATGCGTTATCTCTGGCAGCTTTCCAATGATATTTCCCTTTCCTTATGGTTTGCTGGAAGAAATCTCTTGTTAGAGATAAGCTCGCCTTTGTACATTGTTTTTCTTAAATGTATTTTCTATACGTCTGTTATGTGGTGTACAATAAAGTAATGGGGGATTTAAAAAAAAAACAACTTCAATAGTTCCAGATTCGTCACTAGATGTCGTAGGCCAGACATGAGTTAAGAAACGTTGCCAGTCCAAACAATAACAACCGAAGAACATACATAACCTGTGGTCAGCTTAGAGAAAAGGTCAACAAGTCAAAGCCGTCAATCAATCAAACGACAACCGCGACAACCAACAACCATGGAGGTACAATATAATGGAGAGGCAATATTTTGCTATATGCAGAGTTAATTATACAAATTTGACGAATTCGCAACCTAAAGAATAAAAATATTTTTGTCTTTCTCTAACTCCTCGCCTACGCCGTTAGTAGAAAGAGATAGTTTGAGTTTTATTTATTCTAAATATGGCAACCTTTGGTAATGACGTCACATTTAACGTAGCGCGTTGACAGTTTTTCGTACATAAAATGGCGGCGTTGGACCTTCATTATCGATAGGCAATATCGATAAAATAATTACCCCACAAGCCGAAAGAGGGTTATTTTAGGGACTATCGGCCGAAATTAATAACCTATCTTCTATCCATAATCTGCAGATTTGAGATTGCTAGTGTCAATTTTGGCATAAATGCCATAGCGCAACTGTCAAATGTAACGCGTAATCTGCAGATCACGGATCGAGATAGGTTATTGGGATCGGCCATATATGAACATCATTCTGAACAACTATTATTTTATCGATATTGGCTATCGATAATGAAGGTACAGCATCCGACATTTTATTTACCGAAAACTGTTTGTAGGTATGCACGCATGGAGACTGATATTGCCGCCCTGTGGAAACGGTTAACGGACGGACGGAATGACAGACATAGACAAGAACGTTGGTTGACACAGGTTGACACGCCGTTGCTCTATGGTAGACAGTCTATGGGCTGCGTTCAAGATCGGTCAAAAATTACTTACTCTGTGACGACAGCAGACTGTGTCATATGAATTCATGTCTATACAAAGCCATCTGTCGGCAGCTTTCAGAACTATTTTCAGCTGTCAGAAAATCCATGGAAAATCCCTTATTACGAAACCTTTGGCGCGCGGTGACAGACTAACACTTGATGACCAATATGAGGAATGAAAGGTTGTTGATGACAGGTTCATTGCGTTAAGTTGCGTAGAAGTGGCGCCCCCCCCTGTAAACGTCACTCACGCGCCAAAAGATCGTTGGAAGCCTGTGCCCTGTGCTATGTGCACCAGGAACAGCCACTAGGCGCTGTCACAATGACGGTTTCGTCATTTCAAATCTAATTTTCACGCGCTTGAGATACTTCTCAGAGCCAAGAGCGGATTTTAATACGGGCGTAGTAGTATTTGGCGTTTTTTTGTGGCCAAGAACTTTTGCAATGCCCGACACCAAAATCCTGGTCACGGCACCAAACACCACCACTACACCACTACCCAACTTGCACAACGTAGACGCCAAACCAAGTTAAACTACTAAGCAGCTAGTTAAGCAGCTGTCTACTATTTCCCTCCTTAATAATCTTCTCACCAGTTTCCCGTGCTGCACGCTAGATAGCTCCACCTCCTTCGTCAGCCTCCGCATGTCATCGTGCAGCTTCGCGCTATGTCGCTCCAGCAGGGCCACTCTCGCCGCATGTCTCGCACAGACCTCCATGAGCTGCTGCTCCCGTTTCAGCAGCTCGGCGCTGTGCATCCGCTCTTCTTGCTCGCCCTCCATGTGAGCGACGCGCGCGCCGATCGTCTCCACTTGGTAGGACTGGGGAGTGGAATATGGGTTATTCCCTTCCACGGACAACATCTTCGTCGTCATCATCATAGCGTCACGCGTTGTCCCATACGGGGTGGGAGAGGTACAACTTTCAGCCAGTGATTCAATACTCCATGTGAAATGGAATGGTGTGAAAATGAATGGTTTCCATGGTTTATAAGCTAGGGTGATTTGTCTACGTGGTAATAAGTAAATATGTAGAAGAAAGAAAGGACATCAAACTCACAACGCCGTAACAGGATTCCTTTTGAACCTGCAGCTTCTTCTCGGCAGCTCGCTGTTTGTAGTCCAGCTTGCTCATTATGGCTTTCGAAGCTGTAACATTTTGATTCGACATTTTAATCAAATGCATTTTTCTCTCTCGCTGTTATCGTCATCTTTATTTTCGTTGAAATGGTTATTATCCCAAGATCTTCAACTCATGATCATGATTCACATCATCTGATCCTCACGCCTAGATCCTCAACAACACGGCGTCATGCCCTTTCTCGTATAGGATGGCAGAAGCACATTTGCGCCATATCACCCTCAATGGCGCTTACTCTCAAAATCAACTAGGCCTAAAAGGAGGTAGTTTCCAGGATCGTAAAAAGATCTCTTTTTTAGAGATAAGCTCGCCTTTGTACATATCTTTCTGTAAATTTTGCGTGTTTTTTATGTTTTAGTGCAATAAAGTATAACTGAAATGGAAACGAAATGAAGTAAAAAATAATCCTCTAAATAAGCCAGCGCCACCAAGCTCAAAGGCAGGCATACAATACACTCCATTCCTCGTTGTTCCAGTTTCAACCCCGACTGGGAGCGACTTACATTTGAGCTGCATGTGCAACAGTTTCTCCTCATTCTTGAGCACCAGCAGCCTCTGTTGCTCCACGAAGGAGCAGTGCAGGGCTCTCTGCTGGTTCACCGTCAGCTGACTTGCGTACCTCTCTTCATCCTGCCAGACAAATACTAAATAAGAAAACTTTTGCAGTAGAAAGTAAGCCTATAGGCCGAGAAGAGTTTATTTCTCCTGTGTAATTAATCGAAGCATCGGTATAATAGTAGCTTAAATAAATTTAAAGAGTTATTAAAAGGATCTGTGTCCTGCTGATCGAGAGCGTTTCACTCTAATTACAAGAAGGTAGAGTTCGACTTACGTTAAGTATGTCCTCAAGCTGCTTGGCTCGTTTCTCTGAAGACTTCGTTTTATCTAGAGACTCTGTCAATTTCTCCTTCAGCTCGCGGACCTGTAGAACGAAGACAACGATTCATCATGCTCGGACGGTGCTAGAAGACCTATCAATAGACATTTATTCAAATTCGACACAAACTTAGCGGCAAGATTCTTCTCAACGAACGAAAGACACTGTCGTCGCAGCTTTATAGATATGAACGATTGATTGGTTCGACTACCTTTGTGTCGTTGGGGTCGAGGCTGGGCTACCCATGAGAGACGTTCCGGGTTCAAATCCCGGCTGGGGAAGAACAAATAAAACCGTATAGGAATGTTTGTGATGTCGCTGTTTCAGTCCCCACGAAACCGGGTATCCTAGTGGAGCCAGAAGCTATGTATGTAAGTAAAGTAAATAGTTTTAGCCCATCAATGTCCCTCCCTACTGTGATATATGCTAATATGTGGGTAGATTTGTCTCTTTCTCTCGAATAAATAACGCTGGACGATACGAACGTGTTTCCTTGTGCTCCTCTCTAATTACGGGAATATAGCCAGATATTCCTCACTGGCGACGAAAACGGACTTATTCACGCGTGTATTTAGTGAAAATTAAAAGTGCCACCTAAAAATGTCTGTGGGAAAGATTGCGCCGTTTGACCTAGTCAAGGACAATTGGGACTTGTATGTAGATCGACTGGAACAATATTTCATTGTAAATAGTGTGAAAAGTGAATTGAAAACTGCTACGTTAATTACAGTGATCGGTAGTGAAGCGTACGAACTTATGGTTAATTTGTGTACGCCGGAAAAACCATCAACAAAAACTTACACAGAGCTCGTAAAGGTCATGAAAGGTCATTTGCTACCTAAACCTAGTCTGTTGGCTGAGCGATACAAATTTCGTCAACGTAAACAGAGGACTGACGAAAGCATAGCGGAATTTGTCACGGAATTGAGGAGTTTATCCAAAGACTGCAAGTTTACAGAGGTCAATTTAAAAGAAAACCTACGAGATCAATTTGTTTGCAGCATAGTAAGTGAAAACATACGGCAGCGATTGTTTGCGGAGGACGACGTGGCGTTTGATAAGGCATATAAGCTGGCTATTACATTGGAGGCAGCGGAGATTGATTCTGCGTTGGTAGAAGGCCGGGCCCGAGGGAGTGACGGCATGCCAAGGTCAAGATCATCAGCTTCAGTGCATCAGATATCTGGTTCGAATCGAGAGCGACCAGATAATATGACTCGAAGGGGCGCGAGCGGCAGTACAGGCGTGCATAGGACAGGCATGCGGTCGTCGCGTGATTCGCAGTCGTATGGTACAAGTTTATCGAGCGGAGCGAGTAGCGTTAAGAGGCAGAATCCCAAAGTACAACCGCGATTGGATCGTTCAGGAGAGATTTGCGGATCTTGTGGAGGTCAACATGCTAACGGTACTTGCAAGTTCAAGATGTATGTTTGCCGAGTTTGCAATCGCCAAGGACATTTGAAGAAGATGTGTCCAAATTTGCGAGGCACGGTACCGGTAAACAATAACACGATGGAAGAGAAGGTTATGTATACGGACAGTGATGGCAGTTTAAGTGACGAGGTAAATAACTTTTCTATTGACACAAAAAAGTTGAAACAGTTCATACCTTACACCACCAGTGTGTGTGTCAATGGGGTAGACTTATTGATGGAAATTGACACGGGAAGTGTAATTTCGTGTATTAGCCATGATTTGTACAAAAATCATTTTTTGAACTGTAAATTAAAAAAAAGTGACCTTATGTTACGATACTATACTGGTGAAAGAGTGGAACCGGTAGGCAAAATAACACCATCCGTGTCCTACGGCAACAAAACTATGTATTTAGACTTGTATGTTTTAGAAAGCGGAATGAGTAATCTATTAGGCCGTCAATGGTTGAGTGAGTTAGGGATTGATTGCCCAGTGGTGAAATGTCACAGTGTTAACGAATCTGACAGTCGGTTTAACTTAGCTAAATTCAGTTCCAGATACTCTGACGTGTTTGCGGACGGACTGGGAAGATTTACTGGTGGAACGGTGTCCATCCACATGCGGCCCGAGGCGCGGCCGGTGTTCATGCGCGCGCGGCCGCTCGCCTACGCGCTGCGCGAGCCCGTGGAGCACGCGCTTGACTCGCTGGTGCGCGAGGGCGTCATCGAGCCGGTAACCACATCTGACTGGGCTACGCCAATCGTGCCAGTCATGAAAAAGGATGGCGCGATTCGCGTTTGCGGGGATTTTAAGATAACCTTAAACAAATGCCTGGAGGTGGATCGTTTTCCCTTGCCGAGAGTCGAGGATTTGCTAGCGAAATTGCATGGTGGGGAAAGGTTTACCAAATTAGATTTGTCACAAGCATATGCGCAATTTGAGCTAGAAGAGGAGTCTAAAAAGTACACTGTCATCAATACTCATAAGGGCTTGTTTAGGTACAATCGATTGATCTATGGTCTAGCTTCAAGTCCGGGAATATTTCAAAGAAAATTAGAGCAGTTGTTTTCAGACATGCCTCGAGTAGGTGTTTTCCTTGATGATTTAATAATCACAGGGGTGGATGACAAGTCTCATTTGGATACGCTTCATGAGGTGTTTAGTAGGTTACTTAAATTTGGTCTGAAAATTAGAAAGGACAAGTGTACCTTCTTTGCCGAATCAGTGACTTATTTGGGATTCGTTATCAATAAAGAAGGTGTACATACCTGCCCAGACAAAATTGAGGCAATAAAAAAGGTTCGTTCACCAAGCAATGTATCGGAATTACGATCGTTTTTGGGTCTTGTTATGTACTACGCTAAGTTTGTGCCAAACATTAGTACAGTGCTATCGCCCTTGTATAATCTGCTAAGGAAAGAGGTTAAATACCAGTGGGATGAGACTTGTGAGCAAGCTTTTAGGGAGGTTAAAGGTTTGTTAATTTCTAGTCAGATTTTAGCTCATTACTCACCGGATTTACCTTTATTGCTGACAACGGACGCGAGCAGCGTGGGCGTCGGCGCGGTCATATCGCACCTGACGCCGGACGGGGAGCGGCCCATAGCGTTTGCGTCAAGGGTTTTGAATGCAGCTGAGAAGTCATACTCTCAAATTGAACGAGAAGCACTGGCCATAATATATGGCGTTAGAAAATTCCACCAGTATCTTTTTGGTCGGAAGTTTACGCTAAAAACGGATCACAAACCATTAGTTACCATTTTCGGGGACAAAGTCGGCGTACCTGTGATGGCTGCGAGCAGAATGCAGCGTTGGGCGATTTTGTTAGGCGGATACAATTATGACATTCAGTATGTTCGGAGCGAGAAGAATGCGGCGGATGCATTGTCACGTTTGCCGGTAGGAAACGCAAAAAAAGAACGCGAAGAAATTACTTACATTAATTTCATACAGGATTTTTTGCCGATTACTAGGAAGACAGTCGAAACTAATACCAGCAAAGATGAAGTCCTCAAAAAGGTGGTAATGTTTTTACAAACAGGTTGGCCAAGTAGATGCGAGGAGGAGGATTTGAAACCATACTTTTTGCGACGTAATGAGCTATACTTGGATAGGGGGTGTGTAGTATGGGGTTACAGAATAGTAATACCACGTTCACTTACCTCAACTATGTTGAAGGAACTACATATAGGTCATATGGGTGTGGTTAAAATGAAGTCCATTGCTCGAAGCATTATGTGGTGGGCAGGGATAGACGCGGACATCGAGAGAGCGGTGAAGCGGTGCGCGACGTGCGCGGCAGAGGGTGCAGCGCCGCCCCGTGCGCAACCGCAACCGTGGCCCTATGTGTCAGAACCTTGGACGAGGATTCATGTCGACTTTTTAGGCCCATTTCACGGTAAAACGTTCTTAATTATGATCGACTCGACGTCGAAGTGGTTAGAAGCCTTCGAGATGCAGAGAACTACTGCTTATTCAGTTATTAAAGTAATGAGAGAAGTATTTGCCAGATTTGGTTTACCTAAAGAAGTGGTTTCTGACAACGGCCCTCCATTTACGAGTAAAGAGTATGAAGAATTCTTGTCTAAAAATGGAGTGAAAATAACATTTACTGCACCATACCATCCGTCTTCCAATGGAGCGGCAGAGGGCGCGGTCAAACTCTGCAAGAGGGCCGTGAGGAAATCACTGCGTGATGGTAATGATTTGGATGCAGCGTTGCAATCATACTTAATGGTTTACAGAAATGTTGAGCACAGCACTACGGGAGCCTCACCGGCCAGCATTTTGCAGCATAGGAACTTACGTTCTCGTTTGGACTTATTAAAAGGTGACAGACAGATTGAAGATCGGGTACGGACGGCACAGCTTAAGCAAACAAATTATGCAGGTGGTAGGACTAGGAATTTAGAGGAAGGGGACACGGTGTGGGCAAAGGATTATACAGGGAGGAAATCATGGGTTCAAGGGCATGTTAAGGCAAAAGTAGGGTCTAGGAACTATGTTATAGGCAGGGAAGATGGTCCACCCATGAACAGGCATATCGATCAATTAAAAGGTAGATGGCTTGAGTCTTACGACCTAGATTCAGAAGTGGACGCGGGCACGAGCGCGGGCAGGCCGATGCCCGGACAAACCCTTCAGGGTAATCATAATGTTCCACCAGTAAATTCTCCTAGGATGGTTCTAAGACCTAGAGATATGATAAAACCTGCTGTTAGATATGGTATGGAGATAGATTAATTATTATGTCGTTGGAATTACTTAAGTAACTACCTCAACTAAGTTGTTTTAATGTCAGATAAATGGATAAATGCGTAACACATAACGGGCATTGATGAGTTCATTTACTTATTGTGTTTCTGATTGTAAGATTACCTATATTAGATAAGTAAGTTAAATATACCTTGTCTTATTGTTAATTGTAAGAATTGTACCTATACATACTAGTTAGAAAAGATCCTAAGGCTAAGGCTAACTACATGTAAAATGGAGGAAAAGGTAAAATTTTACTAGTTCTTATAGGTTATATATTAGGGTACGTACTATTAATTAAGGGTGAGGGTGTGATATATGCTAATATGTGGGTAGATTTGTCTCTTTCTCTCGAATAAATAACGCTGGACGATACGAACGTGTTTCCTTGTGCTCCTCTCTAATTACGGGAATATAGCCAGATATTCCTCACCTACGTCCCTGCCCGGACATTGAGCCATACTCCACCACGCTGCCTCATTGCGGGTTGGTGGAGGGGTTTTACGACTACTACAAACTACCAAGTATACTATCACTACTTGGTACCTACTGCTTATCGTGCCATCCGAAACACGGTGAGTCCGATATTGTACTAACATAATTGAAACAAAAAGTAAACTTTAGAAAAAACCGACTTCCACAAACCCTATTTGATTAGATTGAGTTTAATACTAACTGTAACCCCTTATCCCCCCCCTTGGGGAATTAATTTTGTCAAATCCTATATCAGTGCTACCCCACGCTACTAAGGAACCCCTGTACAAAGTTTCATGGCTCTAGGTCCACCGGTTTAGGCTATGCGTTGCCTGCCCGTCAGCCACGCATTGTATTTGTACCTAGTATGGAGCAGTTCTGGTGGCCATATGTGGTCTTCATCAGTAGTTCCGCATCACAATATTATGCTTACCATGTGCATTTGCACGAGTTATTATGAAAAACACAAAAATCACTATAGGTCTGCCTATAATATTTGAAGAGTTCTCTCGATTTCTCCAGGATCCCATCATCAGATCCTGACCTGGTGTCAATGGGACCACCCTTGAGGTATTACCTATACGCCGAAAAAAGATTTGTTCAAATCGGTTCATAATTGGCGGAGAAATCGCGTAACAAACATAGAAAAAAAAAAAAAAAAAAAAAACATACGGGTCGAATTGAGAACCTCCTCCTTTTTTTGAAGTCGGTTGAAAAATACTAATGTATGTAAATCAATGTAATTTCGTGCGATGTGAGAAGCAAGTGTGACAGTTACCTTGAGCTTGACCGCCTTGATGGCCAGGTCCTTGCGGTGCTGCTCCTCCATGATGCGCCGGTTCTCCATGTGCAGCTTCTCGAGCGTGTTGCGCATGTTGCTCAGCTCACGTTGGAGACTCTTGCACTGGAAATCAATGGAACGAAAACATATCATATATACCTCCTCTTTCCTCTTTCTGTCTCATTTGGGAGACAGGGAAACCCTTCTGCTAAGGACTTGTTTTTTTTTTAAATAAACACAGTTTTACAACTATACAGGGGCCTAATTCTGCTCTGAGCATTTCACTTATATTTCATTACTATTTCATTACTATTCCATTGCAAACACCCAATCAAGGAGGATAATAATTTAGGAGAATACCAAATGACACCATTTTGGATGTTTGCAATGGAATAGTAATGAAATAGTAATGAAATTCTCAGAGCAGCATTAGGCCTCAGGCTGACAGGGTGTTTTGTATTGTGTATGTTTCTTGGAGAAAGTTGTTCACAATGATGGGTACCTACTATCATTCCCTAAAATATGGTCACCTTGTATTTCAGTTTACTACGGGAGTCGTGTCTCTTCAACGGTGAACTATCGATGCTTACGCCCAGTCCGTTTGGGTGGTGGTGTTACGCTGGTATTACTAGCAAGCGGTATCCGCACCAAGCTCACTCCGCGTGTGTGTGCGTCAGTTCACCAGAAGGGTGCAACGTGTCTTGCCTTGCCTCGCTAAGTACCATCTCCTCTATGAGTTATGGGCAGCGAAGCTGAAGAAGACGCAGTGGATATACTGAAGACTTTCTACTGATTTAGTCAAAAATACTCGGCGCACACACAAACACTGTCCATTAAGCCTTGAGACGAGAGAGCGAGAAGGAAAATACACAATCTGAGACAGACAATACTTCAATTACCATTTACTCTGCTTTGACTGTCATTGCTGCAACATCCTCTTATGTGAAGCTTAAGCTTTACTACTATATTAGGGGCTATTTGGAAGGAAGATGCACTAAACTAATAAGGCAACTAAAGCCTCTAAACGTCATAATGTTGTCACTTTAGTTGATATCAGAGGGCTTAGTGGCCTTTTTAGTTTAGTGCTTTTTCCTTCTAAATCGCCTTCATTGTTGGCAAGCCGGTACCTCGCTATCCAACGAGACGTTCGCACCAAGCTCACTCCGCGTGTGTGTGCGTCAGTTCACCAGAAGGGTGCAACGTGTCTTGCCTTGCCTCGCTAAGTACCATCTCCTCTATGAGTTATGGGCAGCGAAGCTGAAGAAGACGCAGTGGATATACTGAAGACTTTCTACTGATTTAGTCAAAAATACTCGGCGCACACACAAACACTGTCCATTAAGCCTTGAGACGAGAGAGCGAGAAGGAAAATACACAATCTGAGACAGACAATACTTCAATTACCATTTACTCTGCTTTGACTGTCATTGCTGCAACATCCTCTTATGTGAAGCTTAAGCTTTACTACTATATTAGGGGCTATTTGGAAGGAAGATGCACTAAACTAATAAGGCAACTAAAGCCTCTAAACGTCATAATGTTGTCACTTTAGTTGATATCAGAGGGCTTAGTGGCCTTTTTAGTTTAGTGCTTTTTCCTTCTAAATCGCCTTCATTGTTGGCAAGCCGGTACCTCGCTATCCAACGAGACGTTCGCCTCCAGCAGCCGGGTGTACTCCAGGCGCGTGCGGCTCAGCTGCTGCTCCAGCTGCATGTTCGCGTGCTTCGCCTCTTCATTGTTCTGGCGCTGTTGCTCGCAGAACGTCTGCTGCTCGCGACACTGCTCCGTCACTCTGGTGGCTTCAACCTCCAGCACTGCGTAATCCTGGGAGTCATTGAGATTTCAATTACAATTAGGACTAGAGAAAAGTGTGCAGCTAAACGCCCAATACAAGAACACTTTCGCTATAAAGCGCTACAAAAGAAAAATCTTTTACCTCTCTAATGTGCCTGATGTCTACATCGCGCTGTCGCATATTCTCGACGGCTCCGGCCCACGTCAGCATCATCTGCTTCCGTTGTTCCATCCCCTCTATCACCTGCAACATTCAGAGGTTTAGAAAACTTAACCAGAAAATCATGACGTCACCGAATCGAGAAGGAAAACTGGACTTTCAATAATAAACACGAAAATGTAATTCTATCGCTAGACCTGCTTTGTAATGATGACAGTATGGCCTCGTCCAGAGTGAATACGCGATGAGTTGGGCCGGCGGCGGCGGCGGCGGGCGCGGCGGTAGGGCCGCCCTTTAGCTACTCCTGCCTTCACTACAGTGGACTCAAGCAAGCGGCTGTTTCATGTGTTCGATATTTCGAGGCCTATATTATTCGAGGTCTCAAGCGTTTGGTTTGTGTCTGCGCTCGTGTCTCCGGGTCTGGGTCTACCTGTTCGGATATCCTACCGCAGGCGCGTTCTTCAGCGCCCAGGTTCCCGACGAGCTGAAACAGCCGTTCCTGCATCTTGTCATGTTCCACCTTCAGCTTCATCCGCTTCGTCTCCAGAGCCTGCAGGATAGACATATATAGCTAGATATATCAAATCACGTGGAAAGGAAAATTCCCTGCTACCAAAGCCGAGTCTTGGAATCCGGATGAGAAATCTACTGCTGGCTTCAATAAACAAACATTTACATACAGGGACATTGCTACTGGCCTCATACTTGGTTGGATATCCTGTGTCGTAGCACACCTCGGACACTCCATAGAACGCTCGTAAAATAATAACCTATTACTACTACATGATCAAATGATGTTTGTATACGTGCAAATGTGTGCGTAAATATTGCTAGGGCTGGTAGCGCGGCAAATGCAGCGATTTGCGTCGGGCGAACCGAAAGACGACGGCGCAACCCGAACACAAGCGTTTGCATTATTATGAAGTGACTTTGTAGGGGCGCTGCCGTTTCCGAATAACTGTCTAAAAGTAGGCACAGTGCCTTTGCCACCTCTTATGGGAAAAGGCGTGAAGCTATGTTATGTTCTTGTTACCTACTATTACTTATTCTGAAGTAGGTAAGTACACTTGGCGTGAACTGTAGGTAGGTACCTACCTATCTAAAAACATCGTTAGGATTGTACAATATTCGAATTTTATGTTAAGTAGGTACCTAGTCTCTGAGAGATTCAAAACAACCAAACCACTACAGGGTTCGAGCGAGACCCGGCCGAAGCTCGCTGTATGTGGACCCAGCTAATGGCGCGCCGTCGCCGCGACAAAGTTAGTGCGTGCGTACCTGGGTCAATCAACTTAACCCACACTTTTCTGTCAACGCACGCACTCCCTCTGAAAGTTCTTCGAGGACTAGCAGCTCAACGGCACTATCAAAGGACACCATACCGCGCCATGCGAGCAAAAAAAAACACAAACGAAAATCTTCGAGAACGTAATCAAGTTCCCCGTAGTGCCAGCTAGCTTAGATACTATTGTTATATTCGTCAAATGTGTAAATTTAACCATTTAGCGTACCTAGTTTAATAATAAATGGTCGGGGACAGCAAAGTGTGGGTAAAATAGTTGATTGACCCACCTACTACCTACTTTTCAACTCGAAGTGCTTCGTTCGCGTCGTTGAATCGCACCAACAACGAATATCACGAAATGAATACCTATAGTAAAGGTACATACTTAATTGATAATTATGTATTAAGGAAGGTTTAGTACTAGGTATTTTAGAAAATAAAATATGAAAGAGAACCTTTAGAGAACCTCTCCTTTTTTGAAGTCGGTTAAAAATAAAATATTACGACACTGACTTATTATCAATTATCGTAGTCAGTAGCTAGTAATTACTACAAACATATAACTCTGTCTCTGTCTCGCTCTAAGTCTGTTCTTGTGAGAGAGCGAGACACACACAGCAAACGCTGACCAAGTTACATTCCGGGAGTTAAGGTATTAGAATTTTTATTTCTCAAAAGAACAACAATAGAGTTGCTGTTGCTTACCTTCTTTCATCAGTCGGGAACTGAAAGAATCTCCTGTCTTAGGTGTTTCTAGTTGACGACAGACACCCAAATAATGCACAAAACTTCACCATTGCCGGTTATTATTCACCGTATACGCGCGGTCACTCGTCAGGCGTTCAGCCCCGTCTATTGAACTTTCAACCAGTCCCTAGACGCCAGGGGTGGGGTGCGGTATCTGAATCAGCGCGGGGAAGGGAGTGGCCGTTCTGTACGGAGTACTATTATCTCTTCTGTGGTCGTAGGCAACGATACAGCGACGTTGCACACTTGTAAACATCCAAGACCAAGGGGATATATTTATTCCTCCCCAGCCAGGTAAGAGCCCGGGACCCAGGGGGCACTTATCCAGTCGAGAGCGCATAGATACATTTTCCTTTGAAACACAACTCACCAATTTACGGGCGGCGGGGGACGAGGTAAGAGAGCTGTGATTGGTCAGCCGCTGCGAGACTGTCTTGCGGCCCGTCATCGTACATAGGTTGCGTATGCGAACGTTTGTTGAATACAACAAACGTATGGCGAGCCGCATTCCCCCGCAGGCGCAGTCAATTGGACATATAGTCTCTGCCGTGACCTCTCACTTGTAAGGCAGAGCCTCAAACCGGAATTCCACAGTGGTCGTCCCTATCAGCAGGCATGCACCAATAGCAGGGTTGTACTATACCATAAATAGACATTACCACAACTTATGATAATCTTCCGTAATCACGATTTAACTAGATATTTGTTTTCCATAGCCCTAAGCTTTAAAAGGCGCTGTCAGCCTGTTAAGCGAACCTACCTTTAGTTGTATTGTCGCTAAGTATTTAAAGACTAGTGTACTTGTTTCAATAATTTACTTCTGACAATAAAGAACTTTGAAATGAATGAATGAATAGCAGGTTTGTGTGCCGGCTAGTTTACCTTGGCAAGCCCGGTGTCCTGCTTGGTGAAGCGCTCTATCGCGGTGATGTCACTGGAGGCGCGCTCCAACGCAGCGCGCCATTCCTGCAGAGCGCCGCGCTCCCCGCACACCTCCCTCTTGAGGCCGTCCGCTTTCTTGAGCAGCCGCCCGATTTGCGCTGTAATACAAACACATGGCCGATGTGAAACAACGGTACAGGCGAGCTCAGATTGGGCGGAGCTAGAGCAGATGGCCCATAAGAGCCAGAGACTATTATATCCAATTGACTGCGCCTGCGGGGGAATGCGGCTCGCCAAACGTTTCTTGTATTTAACAAACGTTCGCATACGCAACCTATGTACGATATGGTACGATGACGGGCTGCCACCAGACAGTTTCGCAGCGGCTGACCAATCACAGCTCTCTTACCTCGTCCCCCGCCGCCCGTAAATTGGCGAGTTGTGTTTCAAAGGAAAATGTATCTATGCGCTCTCCACCGGATAAGTGCTCCCTGCCCAAGAGCGGAACAAATGGAAATCTTTACTGAGAGCCTAAGGTACTTACCAGATATGTATTACAAAGTAAATTTTGTATAAATTCTAATCTGTGGCTAAACCCTTGCTGAGGGGTGACAGAATAATGATGTTGATGATGATGAATTTGGAATAAGTAGGTATGAAATACAATTGGAAAATATGTTGTGATTTTATTAGAAGATATGTACGAGTTCGGCATAGAAGATTTCTGAACGAACGGCCTACCTATAATACTTATTTAATTAAATCACGTAAGTAGAGCTATACATACTACATATAACACTCAGTATGCTTTATGTATGATGAATTGATGATACTAACCATGAAGATATGGCCAGGTTTTTCTTGCCGAGTGCAAAACACAATCAGCAAGTAAAATCTAACTTCATCCACAGTAATTCATGATATTTTTTCTAACCTTGCAGTCCATCAATGCGCTTGCCAATATCCTTGCTCTGTTTGCCAGCATTTATTATATCTCGCTCTAGTCGCTCAGTCTCATTACAAGACAACTGCTTCAGTTTGACCTCTTGTTCCATTTGCTGCTTGTGAGCAAACAGAAGCCTCTGAAACAACAAAGAGGATTGTTCAAGTTCTGTGTAAGTTTAATAATAGCAATAATATCATAGCGTCACGCCTTCTTCCATGCGTGGTGGCAGAGGCACCACTGTGCCCACTTTCAGCCAGTGATTCAATACTCCATTTTGCGTGACAGGGCCTAGCTCATCGCCGCAGCTATGGAGTAATGAAGGTTAACTCACGAGGTTTTCCATCACCGCCGTTAGAAAGTCCGTATAAAGTACTTAACATAAAATGACTTTATCTCATTGGTACATGGTCAGCACCGGGATTCGAACCTGCATCTACTGCGTGAGAGGCAAGCATGAAATGGCATGTGCCCGCAGTGGGACACGACTAAGGCCATTCAAAACTGTTTATTGTTGATCTCATATCAGCAGTTATAGTGGGGCATACACCTTCACACCGCACGCACTGTATATGTTGCAGTCAGAACTCTTAATCAGTCAAAAGTACTTTTAACTAAGAAAATCGGTTAAAACTACTTTTGACTGCAGCCTCTGGTCAATAGCACTTATGACTAAATTTATTTCGCAACAAGACGCATTTTAACTTTGGTAGGGTAATAAGCAAACAAATTCGGTTTTGTAAAAGAACATGGGGTTGCCTCGCTCTGCTCCGCTTCGCTCGGCTCCGGGTGGTTCATAAAGTTGGGACCTAACACAACCTATCTTTATTATTGGCACAGAAAGTGACCTAAAGCAACCAATTCGGTTTTGTAAACCAAGAACGCCAGTCAAAACTACTTTTGACCACAAGTTAGCAGTCAAAACTACTCATGACTAGTCAAAAGTACTTTTAACCAACCTGCTCAGTCAAAAGTACTTTTGTCTAATTTTTACGGTCAAAACTAGTTTTCTGATTAAGAGTTCTGATCTGACTGCAACAAATACACACACACACATGCACCCTCACACACACGCACACACCCTCACATACACACAACATATACGCACAAACACACCCTCACGTATATATGATCGAAGACCCTCACACACACACACACACCCTGACACAAGCACACACTTCCTTCACTTGCACATCACTATAATACTGTCCAACCACTATCCATATATTATTGCATGTCATTTTTAGCTTTATTTTATTTTATTTTACTTTAACTTATTCAAAATTTCAAATCTCCCGCTTTGTAACCACTCCTTTCCTTATTCACCTCGGAAGAGGAACGGGCCTGCGTACCATAAAACACAGGTTAATTTTGAGCCTAGCTATGGAAGCAGACACCTCCCATATGCTTTAAGTTTATAATTATACATATTTGTATTATAAATTATTGTTCACCCACTTTTTTAATAAAGTTTATTATTATTATTTTAATTGTTGTAATAAATATAAACATTTACATACATGCACATACATTGCTTCTGGCCCCACACTAGGATACCCTGTGTTGTGGGAACCAGAAACAGCGACATGACAAACATGATTCAATAGTTTATTTAATTTATTGAATCAGGATTACTTACAGTGTTCTCCTGATATTCCGTGTGGATATGTTCCTTGTATTTGTTAAGATCATTTCGTTTCTGGTTTTGGAGCTGGAGAGCCTCTTTCAAAGCTTGTATCTCATTTTGTCTGAAAATTAAGAAAATATTGCACTGAAATGGAGGATGAAAAACTCGCTAAATGTGGGCATGATAGTGCCTCTGCTCCCCATAAGGGAAAAGGCGTAACCCTATAATATGTTATGTTATGCCTACCTGCTAGAAAGAAAGAACTACAGAAGCTACAGAAAGGTGCATTCCATAAAGCAGTTTATGAATGCCAAAATCAATAAACAAATTTCATTTCATTTCATTTCAAAATCGATTACAGCGTCTATGAGGGCATCATTTTGTATAAAAAGGCTAAAACAAACTGATTTGGAATGGCCTGGTAGAACCTGTAATCCATTTTGGCGTGATTCGGAATGGGGGCTAGATACATTTACATGGCGTCATGTTTAGTTAAGGTATGTTTTCAACTTCGGTAAGTATAACCCTATATACCCTAGAGGTTTTGATGACATGCAAATTGGTCATATTATTAAGCATAACTTTTTCAAAATTAGTCTACAAAATATTATAAAAATATATTTAAGATCCTCACACCATACACTTTCTTTTGACATGTCACAGGGCATATTTTGATTATTTTAAATTTTATTTTTTCTCATTTGGCCCCCAAAAGTGGCCCACATATTCCATATTTATATATGTACAGTACATTGCACCTTTTTGGGTCACAGATATTGATGTGTACCAATTGTCAACTTCATCAGTCCAATATGTTCATAGTAAATTGCCTGTGACGGACGGACAGACAGACAGACAGACGCACGAGTCATCATTTACGGGTTTCTCCTTCTGAGATACGAAACCCGGTTGGACTATAGATAAGGGGGCGCCAAGGAAAAAAATCTTCGAATTTTTTTGGCTTCCGCCCCCTTATCGACACTCTGGCCCGAAACCCTAATTAGGAACGTGTTCTATTCCGATCCAGCGCTGGATACTGGACTGGACACTGTTCTGGATTGATTGATGATTACAATTATTCAGTGTTTATGGATCAATGTAAATCAGCCTTCACAAATTATTCTGAGCTAATAACAGTTCTTACCGGTTTATTAGCAGAGTCTCCACTGTCTGATTATGGCTGTTGGCTAATGGGATCCTGGTTCCCTGATTCCAGCCAAGCTCTTCTAAAAGTTGTGCCATATAAGCTGGCATTTTTTCTTGCTCGGTCATAGTTGCAATGATTTTCTTTTCCAAACTAAATCTAAATAAGCGGAATCCGTTTCCAAGTTTTTGTTAGGTCGATAAACACGCAGGATACAGTTTTAGCTTTCAAGTTGTACATAAAACACCGCCATGTTTTCAAAATAAAATATAAAACAGAAAACAGCTGACTGTCAAATAGCGGAAGCGGAAATATCGATCCCGATTCAGCTTCCGCTTTTAGTGAGGTGGTCAATAGTTTTGTACGGTTTTATGATGAATGAATGAATTTCATATACTACTTATATTACTCTGTGATGAAATGATCATTCTAAGTTCTATACCTCAGTTCTATACCCGTTCTATACCCTATCCTCAGAACAATAACTAAAGCATAGAAGTAGCCTAAAAATAGCAATTATTAGAAACGAGTATATCTCAACATTCACCTCAGAACAATACATTCACCCTATCCAACATAGAATGTTCTCTGACAACTGTCAGTGTCAAAACACGCCTATGAAGTATCGTATACATTTTTCGACGGTAAAATGTATAGAGACAATTAACATACTTTATTGGCAAATAGCGACGTGCTACACTTATCGTAAGACAAGTTATCGTTCGTGACTCGAAACATATAATAGAATTTTGAAGTCATCGACAGAACAAGAAAAATTATGGATGAAGATTGGGAGCGTGACGTACGATTCGACCAATCTACCCAGGAACTGACGTACGATTCGACCAATCTACCCACGGTAGTGCCCCCGCCAAGTCGAGCGCGAAGCAAACACTGCCATACCATCCTTTACTGGACCGATTTCGCCGCATTTTCAGGCCCCTATTTTTAGCTGAAATTTAGTACAGAGTAAGGGTTTAATGGCCACATAAAGGGAAAACTATAAAAACTAGGATAATCGAAGATCTGGAGTACCTGGCTACCCTGAAAACGTTTGCTAGGTAATAGGAGGGATTATTTGCTTTTCGTTGATTTCGCTTATTATTTCGTGAGGTTTGCTAAGGTTAATTAGCAGGTTGTTATTATAACAATTCGAAGATTTGAATAGGTTAGGAATTTTATGATTAGTCGTATATCAAGGTTCTTATTCAAATTACTTAAAAATATTTTTAAATTGGTTGAAGAAGAACCCTGGTATACAGACCATGAACCTGCGTAAACAGTGTCTAAATCCGATCAACAGTCTAAATACGTTAAACTATTTCTCAAATTCAAATTTCAATTTTTGTATTACGTTTGTATGGGAAATTCACGCGGTCACCTGTCTCTTAACAATTCTCATAAATTTGTCTAAATAAGCGGAAAAAAACACTTTTTTGTCAAGAAAATTCAATCGTCTGCCTTTGGTCTGACCATGGTCTGACTGAGATAGCGTCTGACTGACAATGACAAGGATATGAAGTAAAATTTTGACAGGATCCAACCGCGGAAACTATCTAAGATTGTCTATGCCCCAGAATGGATTCAATTGACAAAGATAATATAAACTTACTTAGATTAATATCAGAAGATTCGTTGCCATTAGATTAATATCAAAAGATTCGGTTCGATTTCGGTAAAACCATCATGTGGTAAGCATTTGTCCTTTGTTTGGATGATAAGGCCTTACAAAGAAGAAAATAAAACAATTCAATTAAACGCGTCACTTTATATAAATGATATAAAAGCTTGTTGCGGGATTTATCTACTATATTCTGGCCGCTGAGAGAATGCGATCCTGGCACATGCATATGTCCCTGTCTGTCCCGCGCTACTATCACAATTGTGGGAGTGAGATAAAGTGCGCTCACTTGTGCGATAGCATCTTTCAGCGGCTAGAATATAGTTTGTGCAAAATAGGTGCCTACCTAACTAATTAAATCTACACAAGTAAATCTCGCAACAAGCTTTTATATCGTATAAATTGTGTAATGTTGATATTTGATTGAATTGAACATTTTATTTTCTTCTATTTAGGGCATTAAATAAAATCTTTGTTCAAAAATGTTTTGTATTTTTAATTTATTTTCAACATTTCAGTCTTTATCACTCTATAGAAGGACATACTTACTATAATAATATAAAATGAACGTTGACAAACAGCATGCAAATTGTATGTTTGGTAACTTTTCTAGTCCTTTCAACCTCTCAAATATTTTGATATCGTGCCAATAGAAACAGTGCGTAGATCTCCTAAAATAACTCGCCACTGGGTTAGTTTCGCGTAATCTCGCTAGCTTGGTGTGCTACTGTTATCGGCTGCTGTTGACTTAGAAATTTACATAATAAAAAGATGAGCGCATCAGCCGCATCACTACAGTGTCCAATTTGTTTTCAATCAGGAGTATTCAATGCCGCTGAAGATTTGCGGAATAGATTAATATTTGTTTCGACAAATAAACTTTCATGTCCAGTCTGCCAAGAGGAAATGCTGGGATTGGATAAACTCACGATACATTTGTTCACCCATGTTAATCTTATATCAATGAAAGATACTATTAATAACATGCAAGAATATAAACGAAAAAGTATCCCAGAAAGTGTGACATCAAAACAAACTATAATTCCAGCTCGACAGAAAAAAGTCAAGACTTCTGGGTCCAGAAATAAACCTACGGCAACGTCGACGACGTCTAATGCATCTGTGAAATTCGTAAAGATTTATCCCAAACTGCCAGTAATAGCTTCAACTCCAATCCCAGTTATTGAAGTGGCCAGAGCATCCACTGAAGATAATGTGGACTTGAATCCAAAATTTACATCGATAGTAAAAACGGAGGTGATTAATTTGCAAGAAAATACCACATGTAGCCTATGTGGTCTACAGTTTGTCGATAAAAATATATTGAGGATGCATAGATGCCTTATACACAACATTGAAGATAATTCCAACCAAACAATTAGTCGATACGACTGCCACTTATGTCCAAAGAACTTTAAAATGCGAGGTTCTCTAATGGTTCACTTGCGTGTTGCTCATTTTGGATTTTCATCAGGAAATTCCAGTGCAAGTAAATTGACGGAGGGAACTACTGATGCTGAAACAGAATTAACATCAACCGAGAAACCGCTGATTAGAAATGACAATAAACAATGGCAATGCGATATATGTCTCAAATGTTTTACAACAAAATATTTTTTAAAGAAACATAAACGACTTCACACAGGTTAAATATTGGTGTTGGTTTTTGAGGTAATCTATACTAACAAATTAATATTTATCTACATAATAATAGGTACATTTAGACTGGCGGTTATTTTTCAAATTGCTTCTGCTTTCAACACGGCTAACGGCATTTAGTTTAAGTTTTTGACACAGGGTTTTTTTATCACGCTTTTATTAGCTTCACCTGTATGTTTGTTTGTTTGTATGTAACCGACTTCTTTGGACTCGATTTTGACCCACAGATTCAATTCAAACTTTGTACACTTATCAAGAATCAGCGACAATGTAATAATTTCATAAGTTTATCTCATTATCCTGATTAGGATCGCCAGGATTAATTAATTTGGAGAGGCTGTGTGAGAGCAAGAACTAAAAATTAAAAATAAATATAGTTTTAAAAAAAACACGCTTTTAAAGCACTTCGAACTAAAAAGTTAAAAATATTTTTAATATATATTAATTTAATATTCATTATTGTTTTAAGGTAGATATATTAAAAATTATTTTTAACTTTTTAGTTCGAAGTGCTTTAAAAGCGTGTTTTTTAGTTTTTTTAAACTATATTTATTTTAAGACTAATGAATTCAATTGACGAACTCTGTGGCGTAGTGGTTGTCCATCTGCCTACCATGCGAGAGATCCCGAGTTTGAAAATAAAAGCCCCCCCCCCCCCCAGGTTCCTACGACACAGGGTATCCTAGTGTGGGGCCACAAGCAATGTATATGCCTGTATAAAAAAAACATGAATTTTATTGAAGTGATAACGTCTTATAAATCGACGAATGGTGGTTGCACCCATGAAAATGTGTCACGTTCCGATTGATGTATCAACGCACAGTCCAAACACTTGGGGCTAGAAACTTAAACCACTCATGTGACGTAGGCATCCACTAAGGAAGGATATTCCAAAATTAATAGGGGATGTAAGTTTATATGGAACTATACAACGTGTAACTTTAAGTACGCAAAACCTGAAAATAGGTTGTTCAGAATGACGAGTATAATCGATTCCATCACTATTCACATCATTTTTTATTTTTATTTTATCCATAATTATTTATTGCCGCTTCTATCATTTACCGTGATCCAGCGACATATTCAAATAAGTGTGTCGAACGAAAGCAGCGGCAGATCAATCCACAAAGCAAGCGCGCGCGCTACATTAGTTATCTCTTTCAAACTAAGGATCTCGCAATGAACGTTAGAAGGGAACAAACGTCGGGTGTGAATCAGGTCTAGGTACCTACTTTGTGCTATCGCGGGCGGTGTACTGCAGGCGGTTTTTAAAGCGGCAGAGCTAAGAGAAACTATTAGAATTGTTAGGAAAACGAAAACTGCTCATATCTTCGAGATTTTTTATTTTTTTTATTTTTCTTTCAACAATAATTTTCTTGTAATAAAAATCACTTGGAGTCTATAAGGTTTTGCGTACTTAGAGTTACACGTTGTATATTCCGTTAAGTGATTGACTGATGGATCAACGCACAGGCTTAGGGCTCCTTAAAGGGCTAGAAACTTAAAATTTCGCACACGTATTTCTGTAATGACGTAGGCATCTACTAGGAAGGATTTTTCAAAATTCAACCCCCAAGGGGGTGCAATAGGGGATGAAAGTTTGTATGAAACTTTTTATTCCTTGGACATATTTGAATGAAATTTCGTACAAATTGTGAACGGCAAAAATAATGAGTTATGTTTTTCAGCGTATTCCAAAATTCGGAAAAAATAAATAAAACCCGCAAACCGTGACAGGTTTTGGGGGAAAAGGGGGGGAACGGAGGGGGGAGGGGTTGACACTGGGCAGAATCGTGTTCAACGGAATCTAATTAGTTTAAAGAAACCCGGTGTCAAAAAGTTTCACTAAATGCCGTTAGACGTGGTTCTATCCAAATAAACGGCCAGTCTAATTGGGGTGTTAGTGAGCAATGATCGATTTACTTACTGACAAACTTACCAGCGATACTAACGTTATTTTTTTGCAATAATTGTATTCATTATTATTTCATCTGGCTTGGGCAAGTCCATATCAAATGATTATTTTATACTCTGAGTTAGGTAAAGCGGGCTACAGACGACATGATATCGGTGGAAAAGTGTGTTAAAGTGGAGCTGCCTGTTGTGTGCGCTTAGATTGGTGTACCCACACAGAGCAGGCGGCTCCAATTTAACACACTTTTACACCCTAGATTGTAGCCCGCTTAACCCTTGCAGGTTTGATTAAAGAAACATAAACATCCGTAGTTTCGTTATTATCACGTAAATAACCGGCCAAGTGCGAGTCGGACTCGCGCACGAAGGGTTCCGTGCCATTATCTATAAAAAACCGCAAAAAAAATTGTATGGGAGCCCCCCCTAAATATTAATTTAATTTTAATTTAATTATTTATTTTTTAAGTAAATAATATACTCAATATATTGTGAACATTTTAAGCGTCTACCTGCTACCATTATCAATATCGAGCAAAAATGAGCAAAAAAATCACGTTTGTTGTATGGGAGCCCCCCTTAATATTAAATTTCTTTTGATTTTTAGTATTTGTTGTTATAGCGGCAACAGAAATACCTACATCATCTGTGAAAATTTCAACTGTCTAGCTACCACGGTTCATGAGATACAGCCTGGTGACAGACGGACGGACGGACAGACGGACAGCGAAGTCTCAGTAATAGGGTCCCGTTTGGCACCCTTCGGGTACGGAACCCTAAAAAAAGACGTTTTCTGTTTTTAATATATAATAGAGATGAAATATTATCCTCTTCTTCTGGGTCTTTAGAGCGAGCTTATAGTATTACCTACTCACGAGTTATGATTACTGAAAATACCTAATTAATCCATTGCATTATCTTCTTCAGGAGAGACTCCGTATTCTTGTGCACAGTGCAACAAAACGTTCACATTTCAACAGTCTTACCACAAGCATTTATTATACCACAATGATGAAAAACCACATTCATGCAGCTATTGCGGTCGAGCATTCAAGGAGCTGTCTACTTTGCATAACCATCAGCGAATACACACGGGAGAAAAGCCATTTTCCTGTGAGACATGTGGTAAAATTTCTGCTTCATAAACTAATCTTACAATTAAGTATATATTGTTTTAAATGGGGTGGAACAGATAGGGTGCAGTCATATTTTAGGTAAGTAGGGGGTTTTAAGGGACATCATTCTAAACAACTTAAGCTGGACGGCCTGTGAGGAGCAGCAGTTGTGGCTCTGCCTACCATGCGAGAGGTCCAGGGTTCGAATCCCGGCTGGGGATAAAGAAAAAACAAAATAAAATATCCCCAGGTCTTGGATGTTTATATGTTCGTGATGTAGCTGTTTCTGGTACGACACAGGGTATCCTACTGTGGGGCCAGAAGTAATGAGTGCCTGTATGTAAATGTTTGTTTTTATGAAACTTGATCAGAGAAACTTTGTTTTTCACTTCTCTTCACTTCAAAAAAATCAAATTGCTGCGATCAAATGGTAAATTGTTCAAAATAATGTCCATAGCAACTCCCTAATTAACTTAATCTGTTACACTCTGAATATCCTAAATATCAGTAATTAAAATAATTATTTGAATTTTCTAGGAAAATGTTTCAGACAAAGAGTTTCCTATTTAGTACACCGACGTATTCATACTGGAGTAATGCCATATAAATGTACAGCTTGCAATAAGAGTTTTCGCTACAAAGTAAGTATATTTGCAGCATTAATCACAACACCTTCTTCTTCTTTCAGTGCCTCTCCACTACTGGAGGTGCACCATCAAATTAAAAACCAAATATAATAATAATAATTCATATTATTATTTTTATACAGCATTTATTTTCGTACCATCTTATTAACGCTATAAATAACGCTATATAGTGACTTTAACCCAAGGTACTTATAAAATTTCAGGTATCACAAAGAACGCACAAATGTCAGTCTCAGCCGCCGGGAACAGTAGTTCGCCAGAGTGGTGAACTATTAGAGAAGCTGAAAAAGAAGCACTCGAACCAAGGAACGTCTCAATGCCAAGATTCGGAAGATATGGAACAGATATCCGAAAATACACAAGTTGAGGTATCTGAGGCTAATGCTGAACTAGTTCGCAGCGGAGCAAAATTATCGTTAGAAGACACAGAAACTGAAAATTACACCTTGTTTCCTGATGGATCGCACAAAGAAAATATAAAGGAACTAGACGTAGAATCCTCAACAAAAAATCAAGATCTTATTGAGCTTTTTGACTCCAACATAGAACAATTAATAGATAACATACCTGTCGAGGAAAATAACGTTCCATCTCCCTCAGACATTTTGCAAAAATTGTGTTTATCACAAGAAGATGACTGTATTGAATCAGAAATGGATCAATATTCAAATTACCAACTTTTAAAAGATTTCTTGTGATGACTGTATTGAATCAGAAATGGATCAATATTCAAATTACCAAATTTTAAAAGATTTCTTGTGATATAAGTACACGGAACCGGGATGGGACATCATAAGTATATATATACCAACACATGATATAGGTAGGTATATTAACCTACCAACTACCAACCTACGTACTCAAACCCTTACTAATAAAAAAACTGTGCAATGGCAATAAACACCTGGATTCATCAATGTTTTTTTTTGGTATTTTCCAAATTTCAGTAAAAAATTAAATATCTCCAGTGCCCATCGATAAAGGAGAATGGGCGGATTGGGACCATGCTCCAATAGCGTTAAGATGTGTGTCGTTGGATAGGTATGTTTAATAGAAACAACTTTTGTTATGACAGCTTTGTTGTCACAGTTGTCCGTTCAGAGATGTATGGCATATAAGTTACGATAAATACATAGTAGTTTATGTTATGACACTTGCTTAATGTATACAAGGAAGGTGTAAATGAATTAACGCAAAATGAGAAACTGTTTTGTTAGGGACATCATTCTGAACAACTTTCATTATGAAACCGATTTGATCAGAGCATCTTATTTTTTAACTTCCTGATAACTGGCTGATTTGTATGAAATAGTAAAAATAAGCAACAGTTTCATAAACTACTAGGTATTTATCATAACTTATATGCCATATATCTCTGAACGGACAACTGTGACAACAAAGCTGTCAAAGTAAAAGTTATTCCTATAGACAAGGCCTATCTAACGACATACATCTTACTGCTATTGGAGGGTGGTCCCAGCTCCCATATACTTGTGCCCATCCTCCTTTATGAGTGTTTGAAAAAACGAGGAAAAAACCTTGAGAAAACAAAGATCTTGTCGTTCAAATTAAAAAAAAAAACAATATATATAAAAAGTTACATTACAAGAAAACACTTATATTTTACTTGGGTATTTTATGTTGTACACTTGGATCTGCCTGTTGTAGATTCATTTCTTCTTTCTATCCTGGATTTAGAAATCTCTTGATGTATGCTTGATGTAGATAAACTCGCCTTTGTACATTTCCATTTTTCATTGTCATAATACTCATAATGTATTGATTTGTGTGCAGTAAAGTATATATTGATATTTGATTGATGTACAAAGAAAGAAGTCTGACAAGGCCGCGCCTCCCGCCGCCCGCTGCCCCGCCGTCGTCGTCTATATGATGTGCTTGTACAGGGTTATATATCTTACTAATTAGATTTGGCAGGGCAGAATCATCAGCAACTAAAAAAAACATTAGTTCTAAAAACTAAAAAATAGAAAAAGTGAATGGAGCGAGGCGCCACAATCTACGCCAACTGAACAGCAAAGAGTTTCATTGTCCAGTACGCTTTGTATGCCACGCTCGAGAAAGGCCCTTGTCTATGCACAAATGTCATTTCTCTATCGAGCCCGAGTTGTCTCGACGTGTCTCGCTTTTGACGCGACGCGGGAGACGGACGACCATATTATAGAAATGGCAAGTCTGTCTCTCGACGTCGAGAGAGAGCAAAAAAAAAGATACGCGTGTAGCACCGTACACGTGTTAGAAGTAAAACTTCTGTAGCTAGATCATTAAGTGGTACCTATACTATACACCTATACCTACCTATACTAAAAGAGATTTATATTTCCAATTTTGAGATCCAAACTCTGCTTCAAGTTACTTTTAAGTTTCAGACGTCCGATTATTTGAAATTATTTAAACTTGTACTTACTTTTAATACGTCATGTCATTTATTTCCCACCATTCCTTATCTACAATTTGTCGCGCTCGTGGTGATATACTTAACTCATTCAATAGTGTCACTACTATTGTTCTGAGGTCACTACTATTTGCATCTCGCTCAGATTATATACCATCTGACGTCACGTCTTTTAGCCGTCTCGCTCAAATGTATGCATTGCTTTGCTTGTTTTAGAAATCCATATCGACCCGTGTGACATTGATGAAACTCTTTTCTTACAAACTGTATGGATCGCATCGCACAGCTGTCAAACATAAGTTCCGGTTCCAACAAAGAGGTTGAACGAAGTAGTTTTTGGTCACGTCACTGGTTTTGTTTATCCCAGCCAGCGGCGGCGGCGGCGGCGGCGCCATCTTGGCCATACCGGAAATCAAGAACTCGTGGAAGAATGCTTAAAATAATTTTTATTTCTTAACGTTTCATCAGGTTTTTCTCTCACTAATTAACATTCTTTATTGTACGAATGTATTATTATCTTATCTGATTAGTTAAAAACCGTATTGAAAATAGTTGCGGTTTTAAAAGTCTTCAGCCGACCCTGACGTCACCGATTCCAATTTCCGTTACATTTCTTAGCCACTCGTGATAGCACCCAGCTAGCAGCAATTGAAAAGCAAATATATGAATAACCCACAGTTGAGAGGTTAAATAAATTTTACCCCCGTGCCCCAAGAAGTTTTACTTCAAAAAGTACCATGCTAAGCATACTGAAATACTCTACAACCTTGGAGGATCTGAGTCTACAACCTTGGAGGAAGGAAGAGTTTCATTGATCTGAGTGAGGATCTGAGTCTACAGTCTACAGTGCTACATGGATGTTTTGTTTTGGCACGTGGCCAAGGGTCGGAACTAACGCATTCAATCCAATCATTCAATGAGATTCAATCTGAGGATTCAATCGATCAATGTTGCAATGGCGCCCCCCTGTCAGTGTCATTGAAGTGCCAAAACATCCATCTAGCACTCAGAACAATAACTAAAGCATAGAAGGAGCGTTAAAAAATGAACAAATCCCGTATGTCTGTCTCGTCAATTTAGCAATCAATTTAGCAACGTGATAGAAAGAGAAAACAATAGTTATGTCTTGTCTCCTTATTCCGGTATCGTAGTACCTATAACCTTTCTGAGGTAATTCAGTTTGAGAATGCAATTCGATTTCAATAAAATAATAATATCGACATTTTTATCGCATTTGTCCCTTCCCTCACGATATTGGCTATTTTGCCACCCTGGTACGATAGACAATTTAGATTGTAGAAATACACTATAGATGTCTCTTTCTACCACACATAAGTTTCGTAAGAGTGACGAGCACGTCTATTCAATATTACTTTATATTCTAGGGCTCCTTCTATGCTTTAGTTATTGTTTTGAGATGTAGCATTGTAGCATAGAGTAACTAATCATTGTAGATCCATGAGTACAGTGCTACATGGATGCTTCATCCCTATATAGTCTGGTGGGTTACTATCAACTCATAAAGCAGGACCTAAACCGGGCAGTTCTGCTTTTTTCATACAATTCATAACATTTTAGTATTGAAAAAGCAAAACTGCCCGGCTTAGGTCCTGCTATTGTGTGTGTGTACAGTCTTCATAAATGGTGGTCATGGTTTAGATCTCTGTCTCTCACTCATTCCACTATAAGAGTTGATAGTAACCCCTCTGTGCTTCAGTAGTTCCGCCATTTCCGCATGACTCTGCACTTGCTATTTTTTAACCGACTTCCCAAAGGAGGAGGTTTACAATTCGTCCGGATGTTTGTTTTTTTTTTATTTTATTTTTTTATGTATGTGCCCCGATAGCGCCTAAACGGGTGGACCGATTTGGAAAATTATTTTTTTGTTTGAAAGGGTTTACCTTCCCATTGGTCCCATTGACACCAAGTCAGGATCTGATGATGGGATCCTGGAGAAATCGAGGGAACTCTTCAAATATTATAGGCAGACCTATAGTGATTTTAGTGTTTTTCATAATAACTCGTGCAAATGCACATGGTAAGCATAATATTGTGATGCGGAACTGCTGATGAAGACCACATATGGCCACCAGATCTGCTCAATACTAGGTACAAATACAATGCGTGGCTGACGGGCAGGCAACGCATAGCCTAAACCGGTGGACCTAGAGCCATGAAACTTTGTACAGGGGTTCCTTAGTAGCGTGGGGTAGCACTGATATGGGATTTGACAAAATTAATTCCCCAGGGGGGGGGGGGATAAGGGGTTACCATATGGGGGTTACAGTTTGTATTAAACTCAATCTAATCAAATAGCGTTTGTGGAACCGGTTTTTTCTAAAGTTTACTTTTTGTTCCAATTATATTATATTTTGACGTGACAACGTCTTATAAATTGGTTTGCCGGGTGACACTTCAAGAAACTGCGTTACGCTCCGCTCACGTTATGCGCTCACAATGAGAGCGAGTGAGAGGCACGCGTCCCTTCCACTCGGGCATGGTTAGCCCGCCTAAGAGCGAGAGAGACAGACATAAAAAGTGAAAGGCACGCGTCCCTTCCACTCGAGCACAGTTAGCCCGCCTAAGAGCGAGAGAGACAGAGCGAGAGAGAGAGAGTGAGAGAGATAGGCATACACACCGGTTCATGTCTTGCGCTTCTATTTCGCTTAGGCGCCTGCATACAAGTTTACACGTTGCCAGTTAATTGTAAAACAATTGTGTAGTGTAATGTGAAGGTAGTTTCGTCCATCGCAACAATTCAAACAGCAAAGGTAAATAATTTCAGACTGATAATATAACATGATGAAATAAATGACTAAGACATAAGTGAATAGGTTATGTTGTAGTAATCACATTGTTGTGGTAGTTTTCAATCAAAAAAGTAGTATAAATCGTTTCTCAACCAATAATAATTTGTTTAACTTGAAAAAATGAGCGCGACTTGCTATGTAAAAAATTGCTATATAAATACGTATGATGTGTAAAGGTAAAATAGTAGATTGTTTACCAAGGGAGTAAAGAACTATTTTTAGGGCGAGAGTGTTTTTTGACTCCTGAGCGACCGAGGGATTCTAGAGTTGAGTCCCGAGTGTAACGAGGGACTCAAAAGTAGAATCCTGAGGGAGCGAGGGATTCAAAGTACATCACTCGAGCCAAAAATAGTTTTTACTCCTGAGGTGGACACTCTACTTTTCATCACCCTCTATGAGGAAAGTAGTAAGTAATCAATAAAATAACATACATGTGCCTATACAGGGTTTAACAGAAAGGGGTGTACAAGCGGAAAGAGGGACATCATTCTGAACAACTTTCACTATGGGATCGACTTGATCAGAGCAACTTTATTTTTATCTCAGTACATTTCGGGCCTAGCGCTCAGCTGATCTGTATGGTGGAGTGAAAAATAAAGTTGCTCTGATCAAGTCGGTCCAATTGTGAAAGTTGTTCAAAATGATGTCCCTAACAACCTTCTTTCGGCTTGTACACCCCTTTCTGTTAGACCCTATATTTATTTACACAATTGTCGTGATATGTTGTGTGTAATGGTTTGTTGGAAGAAATCTCTTGTTATCTGTTATAAGTTTTCTGTATGTCATTCTTGTCTAAGTACAATAAAGAAAATAAGAATTACAAATATGTCCTCCACATAGTTAAAGATTGTTTAGTATTGGCTAAATCTTGAAAATTGGTTCAAAAAGCATTTTCAGAAAAACCACTAGTTTTTACATACCTATATTCCTCGTGATTTAATTGGTAACAGATCTTGTATTTGTCATTCGCGTTTGTTGTTATCATCTGGAGTTAGACACTCACTTTCACTCATATTCTTTACTCATATCCGCAAACGAAATTGAAATAATTACAGCATTCAGATTTGGCGCGCTTTGTTTACAAATTTTCCACAACTTTTTAAACTATTTGGTCCGTGTTTCGATATCAATTCTGTAAGAGGTTGTTTCTCTGTTGTCACCAATCGGTGTCAATCGATTCGGTCGATCGGATTATCTAATCTGTGTCGAGTACGCATTTTAGTACAAACTTTTTTTTTTATTGGCTGCGTTTAGAATCGATCTCTCTTTTAATTGGGTCTGTCAGCCTGAGTGGTAGTGAAACTGATTAGTGACAGCATTTTTTTCCTTTGTACTGGCAACAAAATTAAAAAGTTACTTTTAGTCCCTAGGGACTAAATGACCTACTTTAGTCCCTGTTTGCCGGGACTAAAGTAGATCTTTTTGAATAGATGTGATGAAAATAAAATTTTGTTAATATGAAATTCAGTGCGAGATTCTTTGTATAAATTAATGTTTTAAATATAATTCTTTGTATAAATAAATGTTTTAAATTGTTACTATTATTTCATCCTTCTTCCTACTATACGAATGAATATTCACATTAAAATTATTTTACCACTCAAAGTCGTTGTCACGTAAAACTTTCGCCCGTATACCGACTTTACAGGCAACCAATTTTTTTAGACAGAGGTTAGATTAGATTAGTTAGATTCTATCCTCTGTCTACGTTTATTTTATAATGTAATACATTAAATAGATAGCCAAGAAGTTTTTTTATAAAAACTATTTCTACCGGTTCACAACACTAAATGAATGAATGAATGAATGAATGAAGACGTTTTATCCTCTGTCTACGTTTATTTTATAATGTAATACATTAAATAGATAGCCAAGAAGTTTTTTTATAAAAACTATTTCTACCGGTTCACAACACTAAATGAATGAATGAATGAATGAATGAAGACGTTTTATCATAATGTTGGCAATGCTGTATATTTTTATTCTTGATGTTGTTCTCATTGATTTCAAACGAATCCTTCCTATTTTCAGGGAACTGAAGTCCATTTTTGTTTGGCTCATTGTGTTTTGTTATTGGTCGCCGTCGCCGTCATTCGCTTGCGTCGAGAGAAAAACAGGAACTGCCAGCTGTTTTATTTCTTCTGAATTTAAAAAAATACCTTGTTACAAAATTGAACAGTGTCATTTTGCTCTGAAACAGTGTCATTTTGTGGTTTGTGTGTGAATGGTTGTAAATATTGCAGGAAAACAGTGATTTCAGCTGTTCTTACGCGACGCGATTAGGTAAGATATTTGTCAATAAATTACGACTCATACAAAATGTAGGCACGATGAACGAAATGCGTCACTGAAAAAATAGGCCTTGGAAAGAAGGGTTTCGCTGTATTTCTCTTCTTGGTGAGTTCACAGTCGACTTGGCCTTTTCTGGCTATGTGGAAATTACTGTTTATAAGATAGGTGCCTACCGAGCTACCTACTATGTACGTTTAGAACGTAATCGTGCACCAAGCTAGTCCATTTTCTGAGGTCATGACACGATTGCTTGCTGCAGTTCGACACAAAACGAATTACTCGTTTGTAGTAACTACCTTCAAATCTTGACCCGCTTGGAAACGAAATTGTTAGGTATGTATTTTACCATCATGTCATGACGAGCTTTGAACAAAAGAAATGTAGGTTGGTACTTATGGATACAAGTACGTTTATGTAAACTTGGAAACTCAATGGAAGAGGACTGAAATCGTCAGAGTGTTGATAAGGGGGCGGAACGGCGAATAAGCAAACAACATCCAGGGCAATATGTATAAAAGCAAAGCACTTGCACTGAACTAGTTGCTCTCAGCATAAACATTTACATACAGGCACATACATTGCTACTGGCCCCACACTAGGATACCCTGTGTCATGGAAACCAGAAACAGCGACATCACAAACATGTGAACATCCAAGACCTGGGTTTTTTTTAGTATGTGTGTGTGTAACCAACAGTGCATTACAAAGAACCTTCTTGTCTTCAAGTTCACTGTCATGTTTTCATACCACAGATCACCCCCTATAGATACCGTATACAAGGCAAGCGACGCGCGCCACGAGTTAGTGCAATAGGTAATAAACGAAACAAAGTTTGAATGTGCTCATTCAGTAGTGACCAAGTGTCAGACCTGCGCGTAATTGTCAAAAATTTAATCTTCCAAAATTGTTTCCCGAAGAAAACATATTTGAATGCCGTTTTGTTGTGTAAAGTGGTGTGGTAAGTCTTCCAGGACTTCGAACTTCCAAAAAGATGGGATCATATTCCACCGGTAAGTAAAATCCTCAAAAAATAATTTTATTTTGCCTGTGAAGCAAAGTTCAAGATACAATGGTTCTTATTATTCAATAATTAATAGAACTTGCGCAACCCATTGATGTCTTTTGAAAATGTCTCTTTTTCACCTGCGGTGATGAGTATTAGTTGTCCTTTATTAGCCAAATCATGCAATATTCCTAGTGATGTGTAGTGATTCGCGCTCAAGTTTTTATTGATATTTTATACAAATGATGTTGGTATTTTGCTAAGCATCTTAGTTTTAAAATGCTAGATTAATGTGAAACAATTGTATTCGTTTGTTTTATTACTTCCTTTATGGCGCTTGGAAGTTTATATGTGTGTGACCTTGCTATTTCTGCTACCCACGATACAGGGATAGATGTTGAATCTGTGACTTTAATGTGGTTCAGATTATTGCAGGTTATATGCCGGAATTGATTCACTGTCACTGACTGATACCGTATGTCTACAGGGTTACTTTGGGACCCCTAGTCAAAAGTTACTATTATTTTAGGGACATCATTCTGAGCAACTTTCACTAAGAAACCGATTTGATCAGAGCAACTTTATTTTTCACTTCTCCATACAAATCAGCTGACCCCAGCAGGCCAAAATGTACTGGGAAGTGAAAAATAAAGTTGCTCTGATCAAATCGGTTTCTTAGTAAAAGTTGCTCAGAATGATTTCCCTAAAATAATAGTAAATTTTGGCCAGGGGTCCAAAATAACCCTGTATTTGTATATATTAGTATTTGTATATATTTAGTGCACATACTATAAAGATAGGACACAAAAAACAGAAAAAAACATGTACATGGGCAAACTTATCTCTAAATAGCGAAACCCTGGGTGGAGAGGATAATTTTAATTTTACATAAGGATAGACCTAATAGTGCAAGGGATAATAAATATACTTAATTAAATATCACTATAACTAATCTAATGTAACTGATACACTACATACAAGTACATAATATGGCATATTAAATAATAAATATGTTATGAATATGAATAAACTAATACATAAATTATCGCTCTAAACTAGGATATAGAAAGATAGTGCTCCTTCAAACGACTTCTCAAAATGTATGTATGTATCGGTAAATGGCTATCTCAGTAATTTCGATATCGCATCACTAGATCTTTGGTGTTTTTTACTTTTTATTTATTTTCTATATCCTCGTCTTGAAGCAAGAATTATCAGTGTTACTAAAACAAGTAGGTGGGAAGAGTTTGTTTTAACAGAAATGACGCGCCCCACTCCTTCATTTGCCATATGGTTGCGTGTGTAAATGAGGTAGGTAGTGGGCGCGTCATTTCAGTTGTTACAAGCTCTACCAGTCTATCTCATGCAGAAAATCGCCAAGCAAATAAAACAGCTAACATTATCTAATCACTGACGTGAGGTGCAGCCATTTTGTTTTCAATATGATGTTCTACTCTACATCTACATCTGTACTCAATACCTCTTATTTTATTGTATTTTGTTGTTTCTTTATTGTACTCCTCAAAACTATGTATGAAGTAAGTATGTATTTAGATAATATTTATAAGTAGGTGGTATATTGAATGCTTCTCCTGCCTAACTTATGCTATACAATACAGGGTGTCCCGAAATCAACGTCAAATGGGCACCAGGTGAAAGCCCGGTAAAAAATCTGGTAAAAATTTAAATTCTATGTTCTATGGTTAAAAAAATATAGGGTTTTTCAAAGTATCTAAAAATTGCCACCCTTTATCACGTTTATGGTTACAGTGACGACAATCTTAGCAATTTTCCTGCATATTCTTTACTAACTTGATCCTAAATTGAAATTGAAATTGAAATTGAAAAAGACTTTATTAGCACACATTAGGTAGGTACATACATTAAGTATATAGAACAGACAATAGATTATAACGTCAATAGATTATAACTAAATAACCATACTACACACAAATTGAGCAAAATATTGCGTTAGAACCACAAATGTGATAAAATAGCTAAGTTTGTCGTCATTGTAACCATAAATCTGATAAAAGGTGACGATTTTTCGTTTTTTGAAAAAACCCTTTATTTTTTACTAAAAGCGAGTTTTACCAACGAAAAGTTACTTCTACTTTTTCATGAACAGTCATTGTCATACAAATTATCCCCGGGTTAGTTATTTTCGCATAACTTTTTGTTGGTAAAATCCAGCCTACGTGACATAGAATTTTTATTTTATTTTTACCAGATTGTATGCCCTGGGCTTTCACTTGGTGCCCACTTGACGTTGAGTTCAGGACACCCTGTATATGTTAAACATTTTTATTTTAAAATGTATACAAATGATTGAGTGTTGTGTGGTTCTTCTCTTCAGCTATCATCCCTGGTTAAACCACCAAAAACTAAGTTTCGCACGTGAAAAATACGTTGGTCAAGCGATTTTACGTGAATCGTTGGCTATAAATCGTTAGTTAGCTGCGAATGCTCGCCATCTCACGCCCTCTTTTGTCTAGCGAACTGTCGCTCGGGAGGCGAGGGAGGGCGGCCTGTACTGGCAGCTACGTACCCGCCTGCAGGGGTAAGTTGGTCGGCGGAGCGGGGCCGCCTTGCTATCGATCGCGGACGAGCGAGCCCGGCCACAGCCGCAGCCACCTCTCCTCTCGGTACCACACCGATGTTCAATACGCCCTATTGAACAATGCATTCTCACCACTAATAACAACATTATAAATGCGCATGTCATTAAGTAATAACGATAATACCGGAATAACGAGGTCATTACACGGATGTTACCATTCGTTCTGACTGCTTTCAGACGCTCCGATTTTTAATAGACACAAGGTGTTAATTGAATACCTTTTAATTTAAGAATTGATTTAAATAGTATCAATATTGAATCTAAATACCAACCAGTGTTAGTGCCGCATCGTACCGTGCGATTGGCTCCGATATTTTGTATTAAGGTCATGACAACAAAGTTTGTATCTGCCTACCTACTTTACGTAACGGAAAGTAGGTCACGCAAATAATCTATGCGTTGTCGGACAACCGAGTGAACTTATTGTTTATTTACGAATTTACTGACTGTTCAATTCACAGCTTGTGATGATTTTTTTGCTTCAGTACTAACTTGAAATTACCTCTAAGAGTACATAGCTGAATGGCGAATGCACACTGTGTATATTTATGTTTGTAAGTTACTTAGTCGTCTCTGTTTCAATTGCAGTGGCTCAGTAGTTTTATCGCATGGCGCTTCACCAAGTTACGTAACTCTGCCTACACTGATGCAGAACAAAAATAGAGCAGGCTGCCACCACTATTTTTATACACGGAATTCATATTAGCCTACTCAATTTATCAGCTCAATGATTTGGCCCATCCCGTGCTGGAAGTGGGAAGCTATATTGTAGGAATTAAATTGGCCATTAATGGCATCTTATTCCCGCGTTGAGGGCAGCGCTTGAAGTAATAAGGAGATTATTTCGGTCGATGCTTCCGTGGAGACTGAAAATGGAAGAGAGCTAATCTAGACAGCACTTGGGCAGAGATTAAAGTGCTTTTGGAATTTGCGCCAGACACCCCAAATAGATCTTTTTAACATGACAAGAGTCTTTTCGAGCTCTGTTTTCTGCCATCTGAAAGGTCAATTCGCACCCCTGCTATCTGATATTGCTCAATACGTACAAAGTTTTCATAACAAAACGGGCTGGCTTGGCCGAGGAAGTTATATTGTGTTGTAGCTGTAGCATTGATCAATTATTATAGCTGACTGGAATCTCAGCTCTGCGTCTAATGTAACAAGAGCGCTAGTGTCTGTTGAGCTGCGGCCGATTGTACGACAATCACGTGTCGCTACGATATCGGCCTAGTTAGCTTAGCGCGTTGCGTAAACGACGACGACCGTACACTTGGACTCGTTCTTTGTATGCTGACGTTGCTGACATAGTTTGGTGAGATTCTTCTCCAAACTTTAATTTAAACCAAAATAGCAGGGAGTAAGTAAGTAAAAGTTAATCGTTATTTTGTATAAATTGAAGTTGTATCCAATTATTCGCCTGTTTGGAAAATGAAACAGGAACTATGGGAAAGTTCATCAAAGGTTCGAATGAAGAATCCTACGGAATTCAGACTAATCCACTCAATGTGACTTTTGAATGACTAGTAATATTGTTTTGTTTTGCTTCCTTCTCTTCGTCTGCTCTTTTTCAAAACATTTTCTCAAAACTGAGTTTTCTGTTCGAAACACCTCGATAATCCAGAAGCTGCGAGTGTTCGATTTGAGAAATCTGGAAGCAGGTTTTCGTCGTCCTAGAAATTATAGATTTTTTGGGCATTTTCATTCAACCACCCGTTATATGGTACCTAGCTATGGCTAGGTTTCCATTCGTTTTCTCACTAAAACGTGACAAAAACCTTTATCAAGAAACCTCCAATCAAGAAGACTGCATTTCTTTCACGGCGTGAAATCAATTCTCCGCTGTAAATGTTGAATCGTTCCGTTCGAGCGTCGAGCTGTATGGAAGGTTATGCAAGCTGGCACGAGACTCTGTCACGAAGACTCTTGCCGTCGCCAGTCTTGCTTCGTAGTGACGGTTGCACTGCAAGTTTCGACACCACAGCTTTCTCCGTCCGAAGCCGCTCGAGGCAATCGTTTATCCACTTTCCAGCTTTCGTTCGAATGGACTGGACTGAAGTCTTCGGAGGTTTATTTTACTTGTATGCAAATACTATGTGTGTTTTGCTCCACACTAGCTTAATCCTACTTTGAAATTATTGTCATTTTGGGAAGTGGAAGGGTATTGGCAAGCCGATCTCTTAACGTGTAACGCATCAGGTACACGTAATAAGGTAGATTTTTCTTACAATTTACGAGCAAACCAAAAATCTTGGCTTGGCATAATAAGTCTGTGTACTTTACTGCTGGATGATTTTCCATTGTTATCTTGTGGCAGTCTAGTCATAATCATATACAACAAACACAAATATACACGAGCCACACGAGTTCCGGTGTGCCATAAGCGATGCAAATACTGGGCGAAGGAAAACAAACAGAACGTTTCAGTCAGAGCGACGATGCAATGGTCGTATAATCCACTTGCAAGCAATGCGCTGTCGGCGTACTAGTAGGTCTGTATAAATGCATACCATTTATATATGTTTAAAGGGACAAAGAGCCCTTCGGGTTCGCAGTTGCCTCACCCTTCGGAGTCTCGCCCGATCTCACTCTTTGTTGCTCTACTCACTGTACACTTTTAGATATTTGGGTCACACATAGCATACGTACGACGACGGACCAATTTGTCGTGAGGCTGTGTAGCTACAATCAAAATCACAATCTGTGTCATGTACGAAGCGTTCTATTTCATTGAGTAAGCAGCGGAATGTTTAAAAAAGTATTTCATTGTATCCTACATTCAGACAAAATACAACAATCGCAAGGCAAATATCAAATTACAACACCCAGGTCCATCATTCACAATAGAGAGAGGGGTGAAACAGGTAGACCCCCTATCTCCTAAACCATTCACCAGTACCCTTGAAGAAGTTTTCAAAAAGTTGGCGGTCCCGTGGCGCGCAGCAGAGGCATTGTCGTCGGCGACAGAAGGCTACATAACCTTCGTTTTGCCGACGATATTGTTGTGTTTGCGCCAACCTCGTCGGAACTTGAGCTGATGCTCCAAGAACTGAGCACTGTGAGCCTTGAGTTTGGAAGCAAAACATAAGGTAGTGGTCGATGGGCAGGGCATACAATATGTCGACGAGTACACTTGGGCCAGGCAGTTTCCTTCGAAAACAGGCAGGACAATGAAATCGAAAGACGTGTTTTGAACGCCTGGAAGAACTTCTGGTCCATGAAAGAACTATTGAATAGAAACCTACCATTGACCCTGAAGCGCTAACTCGTTGACATGTGCATGCTGCCCATCCTAACCTACGGCGCACTAACGTGGTCGCTGAGCGAACATCAGAAGTCCAAACTCAAGGTTTGCCAGCGAATTGTGCCCATTACAATGGAGCGCAGCATTCTAGGTGTTAAACGTACAGACCGCGTTAAGAACACTTATACTGCGCTCCAAAACTGCAGACCGCCAAACTCAAAAAAATAAATTAAATTTCTCCAGGATCCCATCATCAGATCCTGACCTGGTGTCAATGGGACCACCCTTGAGGTATTACCTATACGCCGAAAAAAGATTTGTTCAAATCGGTTCATAATTGGCGGAGTTATCGCGTAACAAACATAGAAAAAAAAAAACATACGGGTCGAATTGAGAACCTCCTCCTTTTCAACCGACTTCAAAAAAAGGAGGAGGTTCTCAATTCGACCCGTATGTTTTTTTTTTTTTCTATGTTTGTTACGCGATAACTCCGCCAATTATGAACCGATTTGAACAAATCTTTTTTCGGCGTATAGGTAATACCTCAAGGGTGGTCCCATTGACACCAGGTCAGGATCTGATGATGGGATCCTGGAGAAATCGAGAGAACTCTTCAAATATTATAGGCAGACCTATAGTGATTTTTGTGTTTTTCATAATAACTCGTGCAAATGCACATAGCATAATATTGTGATGCGGAACTGCTGATGAAGACCACATATGGCCACCAGATCTGCTCAATACTAGGTACAAATACAATGCGTGGCTGACGGGCAGGCAACGCATAGCCTGTACCGGTGGACCTAGAGCCATGAAACTTTGTAAAGGGGTTCCTTAGTAGCGTGGGGTAACACTAAGATGGGATTTGACGAAATTAATTCCCCAAGGGGGGAGAGAGGGAATAGGGGGTTACCGTTTGTATTCAACTCAATCTAATCAAATAGGGTTTGTGGAAGTCGGTTTTTTCTAAAGTTTACTTTTTGTTTCAATTATTTTGAAGTCGGTTGAACCTCCTCCTTTTTTCGAAGTCGGTTGAAAATGACACAATCGGAGTCTGGTAAACAAAAATGGCCGCCTTCGACGCTATCGGCTTCTCAATAGCATTGACGTGGCTAATTGGAAGTCCCGTGTGCTAATGGCTCCACGATGGCTGTGGCATGGCAGTGGCTGTCAAAATTGATATTCTGCAGCAATACGTTGCTTCCAACGTATGCCGAAAACCAAAGACAAACCTATCCATCGGTCGATTATAGAGGAAAGCGGCAAAGTAATCTGTGGTGGAGGGTGTGTTTGTGTCTGTGTGTCATTAATTGCTAGACCCATTCTGTTGATATTCTATTGAATGTAACAGTGGACTAACACGGCTGGCAACTAATAGCCATTGTATAGCCGTACTAAATCGATGGCGTGGCGATTGGCTTGAAACTTTAGAGTTTTGACACCCGGGTCGCGACACTACAGAGAAACGTAGAAAAGATCGTGTATACGAGATACCCTGTTGTCGCACAATGTTTGTCCATTCATTTGGTTAATTCCGTGGGCCCCTTCTTTATAATAAGTCTCACAACATTCAAAGAATGTAACACCTACTCCTGCTCGAAAATGCTGGATAAGTATTTTATATCATTAGACTACGATCTTACGGAAAAGCTTGTGGAAACTTTTGTTTGAAATGAAGCATTATTTATTTATATCTACCTATATATATTTAAAAAAATATATTATCCAACAATATTATGTATGATAGTATAAAATCCAAATAACAACATAAAACTATACCTACCTACATATATTTTTTAATATGCAATATATGTATGTTTATATATATATATATATATATATTTATTAGTTTTCTTATTATTACACTTTAAAAAAATGTATACAATTTATGAAATATCAAGTAAGTAACATATATTGAGAAACATAATAATACCTAAATTACTTACTAGTGGCTCTGTGAGCTGGTAGACCTCGCGAGTATGTCGGTGGGAAAGCTGAACTGCTAACACACATAAAAAAATAACCCAAATAATTTTCTTTCAATAACACATACAAACTTATGAATGTACCTGGTTACGTACATGCAGTATGAAAGTAGCCGCACCAATAACTTTGTAAACTACATTTCGCGATCTTTTATACAACCTATTGACTTTTTACTAAAATTATATAATCTGTTTCACTCTCATAGTCTTTACAAATCCAACGACACCTCATTTGTTAATATCCATCGAGCCGTTTGGGTTGTAGCGATTTTTTTACATTTTAAAACCCCATATCTCCGCCATTTTGAAAAAAAACAAAAATCTGGCTCGAGTAAAAAATTCTATTTATTTTTTCAACCTGCTCACAAAATTTCACGAGAATCGGTTCATAAATGCGACCTGTAGAGGAGAACAACCGGACATACAAAAGCATTTTTGCCCAAACCTGAAACGGAGACGCTTCGCTCGCTCATCTGTTTCACTCTCATGGTCTTTACGAATCCAACGACACCTCATTTGTTAATATCCATCGAGCCGTTTGGGTTGTAGCGATTTTTTTTCTCCGCCATTTTGAAAAAAATCAAAAAACTGGCTCGAGTAAAAAATTCTATTTATTTTTCCAACCTGCTCACAAAATTTCACGAGAATCGGTTCATAAATGCGACCTGTAGAGGAGAACAACCGGACATACGAAAGCATTTTTGCCCAAACCTGAAACGGAGACGCTTCGCTCGCTTCGCTCGCTTCGCTCGCTCGGTCAATAAGTTGTTATCTATTTAGGCTAGATTAGTACTTATACTGCACTCTGCTCCAATAAAAATCTTATAAAATCAGTCTATTACTAATTGTTTTAGTTTTGTTCAGCTGTGAGAAGAGCAATGCTCTGCCGTCATACAGTCTTGACTAGTACGGAGGGCTCTACACTACTCACTAACACTACAACAACTTACCTAATATTGTAATATACAAATGCCTTGTTTTTTATGAGTTATTGTTGGTGTTAGAGTATATAAGTTATTTGAAATAAATAAATTTTCTATTTCTATTTCACACCATGCGCTTCACTTGATATGTCACACGGCTTTTTTTTTGTGTGGCCCCATACGGATTTATGGAAAAACATACGGGTCGAATTGAGAACCTCCTCCTTTTTTTGAAGTCGGTTGAAAATAAATCATTGCTCTTGAAATTTTATACCCAGCCAGAGCCAAAAATAATATTTTATATTAATGGTACATTTATCTAGTACAGCATCTTTTGTTTTATTGTATTTAGTATTTTTTTAATTAAATTAATTTTATTGTAAAATAAGTCGGAATTTTATGAAAAAACACAAAAATATTCACCTTTCTAGATATGATCATCATGCTGTAGAAAGATTTTTTATTGGAAATGACCTCCTCTACCTCGCTGTTTCGTTTGATCCACGACTTTGGACCAGGATACACATTGCACCTCTGTCTTTGGGTCACACGCAGATGTTGATATATTGTGTAAGTACCAATTTTCAACTTCATCGGTACAATATGTTCTGAGTAAATTGCCTGTGACATACGGACTGACGGACGGACAGACGCACGAGTGATCCTATAAATAAGGGTTTCTCCTTCTGAAATACGAAACCCTAAATATGTAAGATTTGTTAACATTGGAGGTTCCGCCCGGTTCCGTCCTTGTTCGAAAATGGCGAACTACGAGTATCTTTGTTTGTTAGGTGGTTGGTAAGCCCGACCGAGCCGGCCGAGGTGCCTGCCGACTGCCGACCCGAATCGCAGCGTGTAGTTATACATATTCAACATATATCTTTGTGTATTTCACCTTCGAATAACAGGTTGCTGCAGACAAATCCGTCTACGCTTGCGTTGCACCTTTTCCGTCGCCGCTATTTGCGAGCGATAGCTTAGCTATAGCCTGTATTATACGGGTTTCAATATGCAGACTACAAAGGACATCCCTATCTGCGTAGGACATGTATAAATCTAGCCTCGGACTAAGGTCCGGTATCGAAATCTAATTTGAGCAGATTTGTCTGGCTGGGCCGTGTATTATTTGGCCGGGGGGCTGGATGCGTTAGGGTCGGCGGCGGCGGCGGTGGTGGGGTCGTTGAACCGGTAGGGCTCCGCTCCCGGCTCCGGTGCAGCGAGGTGCTATTCGGGGGAGCACTGGGCCGGTCGTTGACACCCGAGGGTGCACCCCCCGCAGATTGATTTTGTTGCATATCAATTCACATGTGTGATCTACTGATCTATGATGGACTGACGACTTTGATTGATCATGTGGAGTGAGTGTCTGAGTAGTGTGCTATAGTGCTGCCAGTGAATCGTGAAAGAGGTAATGTTCTATGTTAGCAAAATTTGCAACATTTCAATTTAATTAGTAGTAGGTACATCACATGGCTACAGCGCAACCACGGCATATACACACAGGGTTACTGGTATATCGACCTACATACGTTAGGAGGATGCTAGCATGGATTGATCAAAACGAACCATTATCACTATGAAACACCCTACGCAAAAAGTTACCGTTTTCGAGTTAGAAGACTTTATGGGTTTTTGAAGAAAACAGTCGCTTTTATTTATTTATTTATTTATTTATTTATTCGAAGAACAGGCAGGGTACATGAGTGGTAAAAAAACTACGAAATTTAGCCATAAAGGATTGGGTTACTCAGTCCCTATGGATGTTTCTCACTAAGGTACAAATAGTTGTAGGAAACTTACGTCATAACACGCAGATACACTTGAAAAAAAAACTTATTAATTACGTCTGTCTGTATTACGATGTGATGTGCGGAAAGGATGAATTTAGAATTTAGATGGTTTTATTTAAGTGGGTTCAAGTGTATTTGGAGAAGAGAAAACTATGCAAGCGATTTTTATATTAGTAGGGTTATTAAAGAGGTAGTACCAATTACCCCTTTTCTAGATGGGTCCTGTGTTTTTTCTGGTATTATGTAGGAAAAAAAACGCAAGGTACAGGCTCATGAAGAAAAATAACGTATCACATGTTTATTTATAGGTTTGACTTTACAGTAGTGTCACCAAAAAACATAGTAACTGTTTGTGCAAGCAATACAAAAAATATCTTCAATTCTCTGGCTATTCAAATAGGTATAATAGTCACATAAAATGTTTATTATTCTTTGAGAAATTAGGCCACAAAGACGGTCAGACAGCGGATTCTAAAATGAACGGTGCTTTAAACAAAGGGTTAAGTAAGATGTTTAAATAAGTGACGAAGCACTTGAGTATTGTTATTGCATGGCATCATGAAGTGACCTGGGCCTCGACTCTGTACTCGAATCGCATGGCTATAGCTATAGCGAGAGCGCAACATACTGGTTTTATCTTGTCGACGACGACGACGACGACGACGGTGCCGAGACGTAGCGCGGCGCGCCGCCGCCGCCGCCGCCGGTAACCAACAAACCGGTATTTTGCGCCCTCGCTATTGCCATGCTATTCGAAATATGTTCAAAAGCGACTGTTTTCTTCAAAAACTTATAAAGTCCTCTAACTCGAAAACGGTAACTTTTTGGGTAGGGTGTTTCATAGTGATAATGGTTCGTTTTGATCCATGCTACCATCTCGAAACGTATGTAGGTCGATATACCTGTAACCCTGTATACAAATGTATATATCCTGCGGAATGAAAGGCATAAAGCTATAGAATAGAGACAGACAAAGCTACTTATGAAAGGAATCATGCTGTCGATGTAGATAATGAATTAATGAGCCCCGAACATAATGCCGAAAATGTTTCATGCCATATTAAGTTGGGATTGATGCTCTGCTCTCTTCTAAAATTATTTGGCGTAGAATTTCCACGCCCAGTTTTTTTTCTCGTGGTAGTCACGACTGCCTACTTCACGAGTCTACGAACTCCGGATTTGGTATGTCAGTTAATTGTTACTGTCTCGGGCTCGAAGTCTAGGTATGTATTTATAGTCTAGTTATACTTGGTATTAGCGTTTCTCGAAACACAAAGGACGGTTTACGCCATAATTTTATGACAATGATACAATGACGCGACTCCTTCCTTATTTATTTATTCAGCTATTTCATAAGGAAGGTCGAGGAAACATACACAGGCCGTTGTATATAGATTTATTCCATTCTAATTTTATTGGCGTGATACTATGTTTTGAGTATAGAATAAGCACCTGCAAAGCTGTTTCGTTGACTTTTGTCCGCCCGCTCTCCGATAAACAGTTTTCACAGGCTGGTCTCCCTTATGATCAATTTATTTATTTCTCCAGAATTTGTAATCTCGTCCGAAAAACGACGGTCTGTAGTAGTCTGTATCTGACAACACATATAGGATACTGTTGTTAGAGCGTTGTAGATTAAAGTTTACGTAGCTATTTATTGGAGCTACGCCTGTTTATTGTCCACTTTCAATCAACTCTAAACGAGCGACTGCCTCTGCGTTAGCAGCAAAAAACAGACTCAGAATCAGTACTCAGTACTCAGTTCTACCTGACTCAGGATAATACAGCTGATATCTTTTGTGCAGGGAATCGAAGGGCTGTCTATAAATAAACATCAGCTTTGTCGTCATTCGCTTTGCTGGTCTTTATTATTCTTCATATTATACTTAGTGGTATTGCACTCTACACCTTTGTATGTATTTAATTAGAAGATTCTCTGTGAAGGGTCTCCCTTTGCGAGTTGAAGGCGCGGCATGGCTGGACTGTCTGTAATCAGTGATAGGGTGTTCTCGGCGATGTGTTTGAGGTGAGCTGGTTTCGCACGTGGCGGTCGCAGCGGCAGCGGCCGGGTTGTCGACCCATGGCCTTGTGAGCAGCCCCTCACCCGATCATCAGCACGCCCCACTCCAAAACCAACCGTACCACTAAAGAAACAGGACTCACTTTCTCCCAATTTGGGCATGGACAAAAACTGTTAAAGCTCAAGTAGATCTTTACGGTTCCTATACTTTCGGAATCGGGTTTGTTTCTGTATATTTATCGGCAAGTCATTGTGTGTCGATTGTGTTTGTGGTTTTCTGTTTACACATATCCCTCCACATAGCCAATTAGGTACGTCGTCGTGGTAGTTATGGTGAGTTTCCAATGAGTTCTTATCGCGAATGTCGTGAAATAAAGAAATAATAATTGGCCGTTCGCGGTGTGATGATGTGGTTGGTTGTTTAACAACAAACTCAGCTCGAGTGGCGTGGTTTTAACGTCCGGAGTCAAGGAAGGTCACGATACCATCATCGTCGCGAATCAGTGTGTCGAGCTGACTAGCAAGCGTGATATTGCCGTACAATTATTTGAACAATCCTCTTGAAACATAGATGAGGAATTCGTCTTGAAAGAAATACATTGCTGCGCGGCGTAGAACCTCGATTGCCGGGCAGTACTACATCTGTCGTTGGACATTGAATTTCTGATCCTCTCCGTTTGATAGCGTTTGGTAGAGTGGGATAGAGTTGGGTGATCGGGTGTTATCTACCTGGCAACAGCACCTGGTCGCAAGCTTCGCAAGTCGATTGGGTCCAGTTTTTTGTCTCTACAACTGCCTCGAGATTGTTTGGATTAAAACAAGGCAGGTTTGATACAGGAGACAGGTCCAACGGTCCCTCGAAGCTCAATCTTTTGTTACTGTAGTACCTATTCAGAATGTAGATTATTTTCGATCAATGTCCGTTCGTTCGTTTCGTATTAATTTATGCACCGTACAGTACCATTGAGTGCGTCCGCCACTTTATTTATTAGGCATGCGTGAGACCCTTTGTTTACTATCCGACTGTTCACGTGTTGTGTGTAGGTTGGTACCTAGGTAGTATAGCTTTTGTAGGGTCAAAGTCACTGGCCGTCAGATTGTAGGCAGGCACCTACCTACCTATGTACATTTCTATCCTTGTAAGATTTAAAACAACAGACTTAAGTCCGCTGTATTCATTACGTTTTACTTTTGGAAGAATTAGCTAAATTAGCATCATCAACATACCAGTTCTGTTGAAAAGCAGAGTAATCTGCTAATTGCTACCTACTGATTAAAGTAACATACAAGTTGCTTTTATTTTTTAGTTCACCAAGAATTGGTGGCATGCAGTTACACATACTAATCCAGGATAAAACAATACGCATTGATCTCAATCCCTGGAAGTATTAAAAGTACAGGTTGAGCATCGATTGGTTTTTGTGCTGCTTTTACCGCTTGCAATATCGCCTGATGCGCATGCGTGAGCTGCCCCGGACCGGACACGGGCCTGCGCCGGCGCATCGGTCGTTCACTCAGCCAGCATCACACTCACTGTTACTGGCCTCCCCCCGCGCCTACGGGACTCCCACTGGACTGGAGCCCGAGGGGACACAGACACAAACACACGGCGAGCTGTGTGTGCGTGCGTATAAACAAACTGATGTTGCTGTCTCTCCGAGTGAAAGTGCTCGTACCTATGATGATAGAAGCTCCTGAGTAATGCCTTTGAAAGATCTGGTCACCTGCGTCGTTGCGGCATATACTATAAATATCTACCATTAGATCGCGCCATCCATGTCACAAAGTCACCGAAAAATTAAACCTAATAACCTATCTTGGTATATTCCACAGTCACTTACTAACAGCAGTGGGCTTATCATCCCTAATTCACACTGATCCATAACCCAAATGGTTCGTCAACTTAGCCAAGGAATCTGATTTTGGCAATTGGGCATATCCCTGCGACATACACGTATCACGTTACCTGAGGCCATAGGCGACACAAGTCTAGCAACGATGCATGTTGGCCTTGCCTTGCTTGCCTTGCGTAGAGCGCACATCGCATTATTCATTGTCTTATTTGTGTTGAATGCTTGTCTAAAAATTACGTTTAATTACGCGCAGACAGAGCTGCAACTGTTGGCTAGGTATCCATGGCAACAACTCTGAGGTCATAAAGAGAACAGAATTATGCCAAGAATACTTTACAAACAATAAGATGACCCAATGCGCTAAATTAGTTTTATGTAGATATCGGCCACAGTCGTAAAGTGATGATTTTTATCGAATGGTGGGTCGGAATCAGACCTCAGATATAACCTGATTCCAAGTAACTAACTAAACTTATATACAGCTGCATTTTTAGTTCTTATAAATATGTAGTAGGTATACGTTTGTAATTTGCTGTTTACATTGGTCAAGGACAGTGGACAGTACAGTGATGTAAACCGATCGGACAGTGGCGAGTCAACTTGGCTTTCATATAATATCGCCACTCTGCTGTTATTGAATGATCCGAAGATATTGGATGATTTTGACAATACCAATAAGCTCAAATGAAAATTAACTAAGTAAGCCCTTTTAAGATCCTGGTTTTTGTAGATTCATCCATTATTTTCCAAGGTGTTCGGGTTTTCCGTGGAACAAAGTACCCGAAGACTTATACAACACGGTGGTGGTATCCTAATCAGTTAACAATTTTGCGGTTTTTTCGTGCGTCGAAAATGCGCCCTAGAGGACATTATTCAACCTGTGAAACTGGTAACAGTGACACCAAACATGCCGCTACTATTTACATTTTACTATCAGCAAACAGATGCTCAGGCATCTTTGTCCGAAGGAGTCGAACTTTCTGTGGATGCTATGACATCCGTGTCAAAACTCAAAAACAGATGCTATAGTATAGTGTCCTCTGTCCGCGAAAGTGTTCAGGCCATGGACAATTGGACAATGGGAAAGTCGTCAGTCGCCCTTCTGTCTGCCTGCCGCCATAACCCTCACTGCCCCGTTACAACAGCACCGTTGCACACTGCATCAACGATCGCTCCCTTTTCACTTGAGTACTCCCGTTTGCATGACCTCACTGTTATCATTAATCAACTTAACTTAAGGCGACTTGCACCTGATATTCAATACAACATTTTCAGAGACAGGAGGCTAGCTTGTCGCTGCTATTACCCTTATCGCCATTACCTGGTTAATTTTAAGTAGAAATAGAAAATTTATTTATTTCATATAACTTTACAAGTGGGCAGTAATTGTGCCTCTTCCACGTCTTATGGGAAAGGGATGGACCAAGACCAGACCATTCACACAATCATTATTATAGGCGTGAACCAATCAATATGAACTCTTGGTACCGACTACGTACCAAGTAAGCTGAGTACCTGGGCCCGAATTCTACTGTACACAAGCATACCACAAGCTTCAATACGACGCATTTGGTATTCTACTAAAACCGGAATCGCAATTCACAAGCGCCAGCCTGACGCCAGCCTACTTCGTATTCTACTGTCAGATAGTAGGCTGGCGTCAGGCTGGCGCTTGTGAATTGCGATTCCGGTTTTAGTAGAATACCAAATGCGTCGTATTTAAGCTTGTGCCAGGCTTGGTAGTATGCTTGTGTACAGTAGAATTCGGGCCCCGATGTCTGGAATACCTAGAAATACCCTCCATGAAGCGGGAATAATGCTAGACTAGACAGAATCAATGTTTTAACTCTCTCTCAAGTCGCTGCCAACCAACCAACTCCTCAACGTTTTAGTAAACAAAATGGGATCATCAAATGTTTTCTTTAATCTTCTGTAAGTTGGTAGGTAGCGTTTAACGTTCTTGTGGTTGGTATGGTACTGCAACGCATAGGTCGATGTTGCCTCATTGCACAAATTTATTCCAAACAGTTCGTTTTGTATACCTACCTACCTACCGTCGAAATCATTTTTGTCTGACCCTTTATTTAATTCGGCTACCTGTTTTTAGTGTACCGTACCCGAAGGGTCACAAACGGGCCCTATTACTAAGGCTCCGCTGTCCGTCTGTCCGTCCGTCTGTCCGTCCGTCCGTCCGTCCGTCCGTCCGTCCGTCCGTCCGTCCGGCTGTCAGCGGGTCCTAGAGCACGAACCGTAATAGTTAGAAAGTTGAAATTTTCACAGAATGTGTATATCTGTTGCCGCAACAACAACAAATTCTGAAATACGAATATCACAAATTAAAGGGGGCCCCCATACAAGAGACTTCTTTTGATACACCCACGCATTTCAATGTGATAGTATATTTCGCGTCAACCCACGTCGTTGTGGTAGCTCAGCCGGTATGTTGTAGGCCTCAATCCGTAGGTCGTGAGGTTCCCAAAGCCATTTTTCCTCAAATTCAATCGTTAAAGAGACAGACCCTTCTAAAGTGAAAAAAATTGTGTCCCCCCCTGTAACTTTTAAAGTAAGAGAGTAAAAAATCTAAATAAATATATGCTCACTGTCTGTCCGTCCGTCCGTCCGTCCGTATGTCACAGGCAATTTACTCAGAACATATTGGACCGATAAAGTTGAAAATTGGTACACATATCAATATCTGTGACCCAAAGACAGAGGTGCAATGTAAATATAAATATGGAATATGTGGGCCACTTTTGGGGGTCCAAATGAAAAAAATAAATTTAAAACAATCTAAATATGCCGTGTGAGTGTGATATTATGATATATCAAATGAAAGCGCATGGTTAAATGTATTTTTATCTACTCTCATGTCGTAAAGTTTGAATTACAAACTTGAAATCGAATTCCTAATGACGTACTTTATAAACGCAATACAATAATTAAATAATAAAAAAATAACACTACTTGTTGAACAAAACTAATGTTATTATTAAACTTTTTTTACCATAACGATACAGTTCTACTTTTTTTTGGGAAAGGCAAGGATCTTGAAACCGTACAGCCAAGGTGTTTGATAGTCTGTATCGTTGGAAAGTTTGTTTTTTTAACTATAGTTGACAATCAAACAGCCACTCAGTGTTTGATAAGTACCTACTTGGAGGCAGGAAGATTTAAACAGAGAAATTCATTGATCTGAGGTTTGATAGTGTGGCCCACGCTCCGCGCATGCGCTGTGATATGCTGGGTTTTGGCGGCAACATAACGTCAACGTGACAACGTGTTGTTGTGTCTAAGCACTGATTTATGGGGAAATCCAGGCCTCGTCTACAAAATTCTGACCGCAATTCCAAGTATAGAAATAGCAAACCTTGCCTCAAGCATGCTGACCGAACGCCAACTCAAAGTCCACCTAGGAAACGCCAAAAGCTGCACTAGAATACTAAACGACGGACTACCACAAGGTTCAGTGCTGGCCCATCAACTCTTTAACCTCTTTATCCACGACCTCCCTCAAACTAAGGGTATTAAATTTATATACGCCGATGACATCGCGCTCGTCACGCAGAGCAGAGATTTCAGCATAGGAGAATCGGTCTTGGCTCCTGACTTGGAAATCGTGGGAGATTGCCTGAAATCCTGGCGCCTAATTCCCAGTGCAAGCAAGACGGAGGTGTCATGCTTTCATCTCAACAATAAGGCGGCAAACTATAAACCACAAATCCCTTTCAACGGCAAGATTCTGAAGTACAGCCCCTGCCCAAAGTATCTTGGAGTCACCCTCGATAGATCCCTGACGTATAGGGAGCACCTTTCGAAGTTGTCACAAAAGGTTGCAACCTGAAACAACATTATACATACACTCTGCGGTACATCGTGGGGTGCAACCGCCGACTGCCTGCGTACATCTGGAATATCCCTGGTCTACTCCGCTGCCGAGTATGGTGCCCCGGTCTGGCTGAACAGTGCCCATGTAGACAAACTGGACGCCAAGCTAAATGACACCATGCGCTGTATCTCCGGTACCGTTAAATCGACTCCTACTCATTGGCTGCCCATCCTAAGTCACATCGCCCCTCCACACCTCCGCAGAAGACAGGCACTGAACAGAGAAGCCGATAAGATACGAGCCCAGCCCAATCTGCCTGCACACGATTACTTCTGTAGACCACCCCCGCACCGGCTGAAGTCTCGAAATCCACCTTACGCTTCAGCAAAAAACTCACTCCAGTTCGACCTCCCCGAGAGCTGGAAGTCAGAGTGGAGCCAAGCTACTGTTGGAACGACCGTGAACGACCTCGACCCAACGTCCAAGTTACCGGGTTTCGGCTTACCGCGCAACCAATGGTGCCGCCTGAACAGACTCCGGACTGGGCACGGTCGGTGCAACTACTTCCGACACAAGTGGGTTAGAGAGATAGTGCTATGTGTGAGTGTGGGGTAGAAATACAGAACACGGAGCACATCGTTCAGCGCTGCCCTTTGACATCATACAATGGACCCCCCGAGATCTGTTTGACCTTCCTCCTGACGCAGCCAACTGGCTTAGTTCATTAAATATTCCCCTGTAGCCTATTCATTCGAGCCATACGATTAAATAAATATGGGGAAATATATTGTGTTTTAACTTAGATTTTTGTAGAAGAGACGTATGAGAGTAGATAAAGTAGTATATGAAACTGCACATAACTAGGTATTAAAACTCTCCTGGGATACTATTAAAAGAGCCGTTAATACCCCTCATTATGCAACAGTCTCATAAACTACTAGTATACTTAATACTAATTTTGAAAAAATTGTGCTCAATATGACCTCAATATGACCATCAATACTAGGGTACTTACCGAAGTCCTAAAAATTTGAAATTTGGTATGCAAGCACATGTTTGCAATATCCCATAAAAACTCCGAAATCCACAACTTTAACCCCCTAACCCCCTAAATCTGGGGGGCAAAGTTTCGTTTCGTAAGTTTGTATGAATATAATTTTAGGGTATTTTGTTGGTGTTACTCCTATTATTGTAGTACGAAACACTCCACGCGATTCCAACTCGTACTTGGCAGCTTTTTTGAACACATTCGCGCCGTATCATATTGGACGGTTGCCTGCGCCTAAAAGTATACAAGCATTAATGCGGGATTCACTCGTTAATAGGACCGCCCCCGTATACTTTTAGACGCAGGGACCGGAGTTGACCGGACATAAGGTGCGAAAGGAATCGCGCGAGTGACGACTGCCTGCGTACATCTGGAATATCCCTGGTCTACTCCGCTGCCGAGTATGGTGCCCCGGTCTGGCTGAACAGTGCCCATGTAGACAAACTGGACGCCAAGCTAAATGACACCATGCGCTGTATCTCCGGTACCGTTAAATCGACTCCTACTCATTGGCTGCCCATCCTAAGTCACATCGCCCCTCCACACCTCCGCAGAAGACAGGCACTGAACAGAGAAGCCGATAAGATACGAGCCCAGCCCAATCTGCCTGCACACGATTACTTCTGTAGACCACCCCCGCACCGGCTCAAGTCTCGAAATCCACCTTACGCTTCAGCAAAAAACTCACTCCAGTTCGACCTCCCCGAGAGCTGGAAGTCAGAGTGGAGCCAAGCTACTGTTGGAACGACCGTGAACGACCTCGACCCAACGTCCAAGTTACCGGGTTTCGGCTTACCGCGCAACCAATGGTGCCGCCTGAACAGACTCCGGACTGGGCACGGTCGGTGCAACTACTTCCGACACAAGTGGGTTAGAGAGATAGTGCTATGTGTGAGTGTGGGGTAGAAATACAGAACACGGAGCACATCGTTCAGCGCTGCCCTTTGACATCATACAATGGACCCCCCGAGATCTGTTTGACCTTCCTCCTGACGCAGCCAACTGGCTTAGTTCATTAAATATTCCCCTGTAGCCTATTCATTCGAGCCATACGATTAAATAAATATGGGGAAATATATTGTGTTTTAACTTAGATTTTTGTAGAAGAGACGTATGAGAGTAGATAAAGTAGTATATGAAACTGCACATAACTAGGTATTAAAACTCTCCTGGGATACTATTAAAAGAGCCGTTAATACCCCTCATTATGCAACAGTCTCATAAACTACTAGTATACTTAATACTAATTTTGAAAAAATTGTGCTCAATATGACCTCAATATGACCATCAATACTAGGGTACTTACCGAAGTCCTAAAAATTTGAAATTTGGTATGCAAGCACATGTTTGCAATATCCCATAAAAACTCCGAAATCCACAACTTTAACCCCCTAACCCCCTAAATCTGGGGGGCAAAGTTTCGTTTCGTAAGTTTGTATGAATATAATTTTAGGGTATTTTGTTGGTGTTACTCCTATTATTGTAGTACGAAACACTCCACGCGATTCCAACTCGTACTTGGCAGCTTTTTTGAACACATTCGCGCCGTATCATATTGGACGGTTGCCTGCGCCTAAAAGTATACAAGCATTAATGCGGGATTCACTCGTTAATAGGACCGCCCCCGTATACTTTTAGACGCAGGGACCGGAGTTGACCGGACATAAGGTGCGAAAGGAATCGCGCGAGTGACGTGTGGCGGAGTCCGGTGCACGGCCGCCACACGCTTCAAAACGTCGCTGCTCGCTTTTTGTGGCTCGCACTGGCCACAAAACGCCGCCACCCGTCACTCGCGCGATTTCCGACTTAAGTCCTTTATGATACGGCGCGCATGTGTAAAAAAAGTAGCAGCCTGAGCCACCGGCCACAAGTGGCTGACGCGCGCTTCAGCTTCCTTTATGGCCGCTCTAGCTTTTCGTGGCGGGGCGTTTGTGGCTGTGGCCGGTGGCCCGTATGCTCATTATTTTCATTACTTACTGAAAATTAATAGCGTCTTTTGTTTTGTATTTCCTTTTTAATGGAAAATGGAGGTCATAGGTGCCTAAAATGCAATTTAATGCAATGTAAATACTTCAATATGACCTTGTATAAATGTGTGAACCTTGTGTTACAATATTACAAGTTTCCTCCAACCAATCGATAAGGAAAAATCAATAACATTGTTCAATGGTAGAATGTAGACTCCGCCGCTTGGCAACATTATACACAGTGACATGACATGACAGCCAGCTGTGTGGAATTTAATGTCAGAAAAATATTTCGAAAAAGCACAGCCGTCCTTGATGTGTCATCTATTCTAATAATTCTTTCGGAACGTGGTGCGATCGCAGCTAAATTTCACGTGTACATTCTCCTTTCCGCCCGCATCACCTCGCGTTGGTATCAGAACAAATAGTGGTGCTTTGGTGGCACTCTTGTTTATGTAACGCTGCATTGTTCCTCTGGCTGAGTGTTATTTTCTTTGTTGCAGACATTGCCGTTCTCTTGTGGGGCAGCCAGTGCTAGTAGTGTTGTGATGTGCCTGTGAGTGGTTCAGTGGATGCGAACGCCGCCGTGGACCGGAGACTCGGGCATGTTGCCGGGCAGCTAGCGGGCAGGCGGGCTGCGCAGGCCCACACAAGCAGCCGCGTGTGTCACTCAGCGTCGTCTATGGCCGAGCAAAACATAACACCGTCGTCGTCGTCACACTCTGCACTCACGAGAGAGTCCAGCAGGTAACAACATCCTGAGCTCTCTCATGACTTACACCTATTATGCTTTGTCATTTCCTCTACCTGATTTACCCTTGAATTCTTCGGGGACGCTTTAACATAATAATACCAAGTCGCAGAGCTGTCAAGCATTACAGTCGGTTACACCAATCAAGTCTACATCCAAAACTATTGTGTAATAGTTTGTAAATTAGTCAGCACTTTTTGTAAGATTTTCCCCTAGTGAAACTTTGGAATCTAATTGTACAAAGTAATCTTAAAGGAGTTCAAAGTAATTTTTCCATAATGTATGAGCAATAGTGATATTGTGGATACTTCTCTATCACAGTGTTATCTCTAAAGATTGAGCAATTTATATTGGTCAATTACTTACTGGATAGAATTTTTGTTGAATATGAATTGTCATGATAAAACTTTGAAATAATTGTCTCTGCCAATATTCACTATTTGTTTATGAAGAGAGAAAGAATAATCACATCCTCCTCAATATAAATAACTTGCAGAAGATGCAATGTGGATTATGTATGACAGTGCAGGTTGTGTAATTAATTTCCCTAACAATATCCCTTGGGCTGGCAAATACCCGCAGCGGGCAGATTTCAAAATAAGTTGACTGGCAAACGCCCGCAGCAGGCGGACTAAGATTGTAGCAAAAAAAAACATGATTTTCTTTAGAAATGTATTATTTTTAGGTGATAAACAGGTTGGTGTTGTACATATTGTATAAATAAGTTAGTAAAAAAAGTGCTTAATTTAAAACATATTTGGGTTCTTGTCATGAAAACGGAAAAAAAGTCATAAATGCTAGGTTTGACCTTGGACAGCTAGGCTCACGAATACATTATTGTTTTCATTCTTATACATTCAACTAGCTTGTTTCATGGCAATTCTAAAAATATAGAGGGTCCCTATCCTTTTATACAATAATACGTCGTCGTGAGCGTCGTTTTAGTAGGCGCAGGAAGAGAAGTGACCACCCGCAGAGCCTCTGCCAGCCTCTGCCAGTTGAGCGGAAATTTCAAAATGCGGGCCGCCACGAGAAGGGTTATAAGTCTGGATGTAGTTATATTTCCAATGATGCATGTCCCAGGAGCCCGCAATTTATTTACAAAACCTCAGTTGAAATGACCAATATTCTCATTTCAGGTTCATGAATATGCCTTTGTTCTCTTTGTAGCTGACAGTCAGGGCCGACTTCATATAACTTTGACACATCACTTGTTATCAGTGTTTCTTTAAATGGAAACATGACGATGCAGACTGACAGCTGTAATGAGAATAAAGCCTAACAATCTAACTGTTAGTGATATTATTGATTTACAATATACTTGCTAAAAGCCTTGTTACTGTTTGTTATCTTGCAATTTATGCTATGACTCATGAATGACATGAAACGGTCTGCTGAGCCAAATGTTGAGATAACCTAAATTTTTCATTTAGAGCTTCATATTATTGTTATATTTATTTGAAGTCCTATTATCACATAGGAAACTAGTTAATAACTGTAGTAAGTAATCTGTAATGAGATACTTAAATGATCATGTCCAAATTACTCATCAACTTGAGTAGATGGTCTATTTGGTAATTAGACTTGTTTTGTGAATCTTCTCATTATCTAGCATTGCATTAATAATAATAATTAACTATTCATTAATAGCAACTACTAACATTGTTAATGACAATCTGTTTTTATTAAGATTCAGTTCCTAAATAGTGTTGCACTAAACACATCTATCTACACCCCAACAAATATCAATAATTGTGTCAACTATGTAAGTACATTTTGGCAACCTTTAAGTAACTAATTCTGTAGATACTTTTGTTAATACCAGTCCCTGCGTCATTGCAGATTGTTTGAGAATGTTATCAGACCAAATGATCACACATCCAGCTCTGCTCTCCAGTGTTTGTGTTTGATGTGAACTAACTTTCTCAAATCTTCCATGTAACAAATGTAACACATTATTACTGGACTTGAAACATTCACCTGGTTTCTCATGGCAATGGAATATGCTCCTAACAAACATGTTCTTCATACTGAAAACGTGGAGCTTAGTGAAATATGAGTGTGTCATATTTATGGCATTTTAATTTTATATCCCATATTAATCCGAAATGAGTAACAACAGAAATGTCATGCAGGAATATTACAAACCAACCAGATACCATATTCAATCACAAATCACAATAGATGAAGCACAAAAGCAAAGAATTTGAGTTTTAGAAAATTGTTATTTGTTGGCATTAATAAACAGTTTTTGTTTTAATGAGAAGTAGACTGTGGAATGTTTTTGTAAATAATTGACAACATGCTTATTGCTTTAATGAAGTAGGGACAATTTTTTTTCTCTACTGTCCACCTCTGTCCACCTGGGTGGAGCGTGGGTAATTTTTTCTTTTGTCCACCTGGGTTGGGTGTATCATTTATTTACTTCCGGCTCAGAATGTTGCTTTTGCAAAATGTTAAATGTGCAAAATGTTGAATTAAACCACTTGACCGTAATTCGAAGCATAAACAATTGAGATAGGCATATCTCTTTTCCTTTTCCTTTTCCCTTTAGATATTCGTGTATATAGCTCTGTCTCGCTCGCACATGACATCACCAGGGGAGGGGTAGCTCGCCCGATCGGGCGCGCGAACCGTCTTGCTCATTGGCGTTCTTTTCCTTGCCGGGTACGGTCGGTACCACTTCAGGTGAGTCAATATTTTAAAATATTTTCAAACGACCGTTATTATTTTCCCTTTTGGAAGATTATCGAACAATCTTCACTGTAATTATAGATATTCTTGATTCTACTAACCACATTTAGTGGTAGAAGTCAAAAGTTTAACGGTTTTCCGTTCGTGTTCAAGATTATTTTTTATAAATTTTTAGATAAGTATGGAAAACGAAAGCTCGTTAGTTTCGCAAGAGGAGCCAGTGCCGGGCCCGTCTAATTCTGCTAGCAGAAACAAAAAGCACAGCAGCAGTAGTAGCTCTGATACTAGTAGCTCCAGTTCTTCGACGAGTTCCTCCGATGCAAGGTCGAAACGTCGACGTGCACGTCGACGCCGCCGTAACAAAAAAAGGGGGGGCAAAAGTAAGCGCCGCCGTACTGAGCGTAAAAGGCGAAATAGTCAATTACAGTCAAATAACTATGATGATGCAATTTCCCTACACGCAGATGACGATTTCGAACAATCGGAAGAACATGGTTTAAGTTTTTCACACGAACTGAATGTTGAGACAAAGCTCAAGGAACCGGCCGTTCCGAAAACGAGCGAGCGGTTCCTCGAGATTTTGAAAGACATACAGTTTCTTAACAAACCAGACTGGTGTGAAGTACGTTACGCGGAAACACAAAAACTGTATAATTATACTCCCGGTTTTGTCGAACTCGAGACAAATGAGGAAGTTAAGGCTTATGACAATCTCAAACACCTTGCTTATTCGGAGAGGGCCTATGCCTCGTTGACCTATGGCATTTTAAAACAGAAAGAGGCCCTGCAGAACGAACTTTGTGGTTTCATGACTTGGATTAGGGATTCTGCGGGCAAAGAACAAGGCGTTCTTAATATTGAGCTTATAAACCAAAAGCTTAATGATATTTTTATATCCAGTGAATTTAGTAAGGTCTCGGCAGACCTTTTGCAAATGATTTGTGGCCACAGAGCTGAAACCATACAAATGCGAAGGGATGGTATAACTAATGCAGTTCGCGATCCGTTAGTTAAAGCGACCATAAGAAAAATACCCCCAACAGAGGTAAGCTTATTTAACTCGGAGCAGCTGGTTACTGCGCTTGAAAAAGCAGGTGGTATCAAGAAGACTTTTTGGCCTGCATCTGGACCAAAAAGTGCCTCAACTTCGCAAGTTGGAAAATGGCCAATACGCCCCTCGCAGGGGCAACTTTCTGCTGTTCATGTACCCTCGCAGGGTCAATATTCAGCTCAACTGGCACCCTCGCAGGGTAGCAATTGTAATATGTGTATGCCTTCGCAAGGCTACGGTTCCCAAACTTGGAATGCTCCCTCGCAGGGCAGCAACTTACATAACCACTGCCTTCCGCAAGGGCACGCGCACCCACACTTCTACCATCAACGAGGTGGTGGCACAGCAAAAAGAGGTTCATTTCGCTCCCGCGGGGCGTACCAGAACCAAAGGAATGGACGTGGCGGTTACAAGCGAGGGTCGTCACCCTCGGGCTACAATAACGCTGCCAAAAAACGTAAGTATTGACAGGAGGGGATTCAGAGCCGGTCAGTTATCAAAGTTTGTGGATCATTGGAGAGAAATGCAAGCACCGCAGTTTCTTCTCAAGATAATTCAAGGTTATCGAATACCCTTCCAACGGAAACCTCCTTTAATCATGCCCAACATGAAAAACAAAGCATTTCATACTCCTGTATCACCAGAAATGACAACCATAGTTCAAAACATGGTAAGCCAAGGAATATTAGAAATTGCGAGTCTCACTCCAAGTTTCCTATCTACCCTCTTTTTAGTGGCAAAGAGCGACGGTTCTGCTCGACCGATTTTCAACCTAAAAGCCCTCAACGAGTTTGTACTGACCGACAGATTCAGCCTCATAAATGTATTCAGGATCCCAGACTTCATTCAGCCGCTGGACTGGATGTGCAAATTAGACCTTTCACAGGCATATTTTCACTTAAAAGTGGCAGAGTCTCACAGACGATTTTTGCGCCTCATTTACCAGAGTCAACTCTATCAAATGACGTGTCTACCCTTCGGTCTCAGCACGGCACCAAAGATATTTGCAACCTTGACAAATTGGATTGCCCAGATAATGAGAGGAAGAGGTGTGAGGATTTTGGTTTTCCTGGACGATTTTCTGATAGTTCACCAAAACCCACAAATACTGTCGAGTCACGTGAATCTCCTCATAAAAACCTTGCAATTGTTGGGCTGGCAAATAAATTTCGAAAAATCAATCCTAAAACCACAAAAATCTCTTGCTTACCTAGGAGTACAGTGGGATCCCTGGACAAACACCAAGAGCTTGCCAAGGACAAAACTACCCCAATTACAAGGCAAAATTGGCGAAATTCTGGACTCAGGAAAGACAAATCTAAAACAATTACAAAGCATAGTAGGAGCCCTAAATTTTGCAAGTTTTGTTGTTCAAAGAGGCAGGTTACATTACCGAGCACTTTTGAGATTTCTAAACACATTGAATCCGGACAATCCTCTCAGTGTCTATACCTTGCCTGTAGATGCAATAAACGACTTAGAGTGGTGGGCTCAAAATGTTCATCAGCCATCATTACTGCACCCTCCACCAGCAACCCACTTCATAACGACAGATGCCTCGGATCTAGGTTGGGGTGCCCAAATAGACAACCAGTCTGTGTGGGGAACTTGGTCCCAGAACGAGCAAAATTGTCACTGCAACGTGAAAGAAATGCTGTCAATCTTGAAAGTATTTCAAAGTCATGCTCTATATCTGAGTCAGTCAACGGTAACTGTACAGTGCGACAACCGTACGGTGGTAGCTTACTTACGCCACGAAGGCGGAACCAAGTCCTCTCGCTTGATGGATGTAACCTTCCAAATTTATCGCCTCATGGATCAGTACCAAATAACGATCAATGTTTATTACATACCGGGGAGGTACAACAATCACGCCGACCATCTGTCTCGTTTTCGCCAGGCCCCAGAATGGCACCTATTGCCCCAGGGCACCAGAATTATATTCCAGAAATGGGGAACTCCGTCAGTGGATCTATTTGCATCCAGCAGTGCCCACGTAGTCCCTCAATACGTGTCGAAAGATCAAGACGACCGTCAAGCGATAGCCCACGATGCCTTCTCAATAATTTGGAACTTCCATCTAGGTTGGGTGTTTCCGCCCCCGTTCTTGATACCCAAGGTCCTGAGCCACCTCAATCAGGCCTCGGGAATTTACTTGATAGTGGCACCACGTTGGGAGAGAGTTTTCTGGCGCGGAGATCTCAAGTCACGTGCACTAGCTCCACCATTCACGATACAGAACCTAGGCCAAGTACTAGTCGATGTGACGTCGGGGTTGCCACCCCCCCGAGTTCAGGATCTGGTCTTGGAAGTATGGAGATGTGGGGGTGGTCGCAGAGTTTAGATAACTGGAATAACGCACAGTTAGAACTTTTAAGAGGCTCGTGGCGCGCATCCACCCTCAAAACCTACAAACCAGCATGGAACCGATGGGTTTTATGGTGTAAAACATACAAGATTAACCCTCAAAATCCCTCAGGTTCAGATTTAGCTCGGTTCATAGCTGACTTACATTTGAAATACAAACTTTCTTACAATACAATAATGGTACACAAATCTGTTGTCTCTACGCTTTGTGATGTAAATAATTCGGGTATTTTAAGTAGTCATGTTTTAGTAAAGCATGTCTTAAAATCAATTTCAATCAGAAAACCTACTCCTCTTAAGTTGCCTATTTGGAATATTGATGACTTTGTTTCGTATCTTGGTGAGAGGTCAATTAATCATGACAATATTTTTGATGTATCGAGCCAGGCTTCTGCTCTTTTGGTTCTCTGTTCTGGTAGAAGAATTCATGATTTAACACTGCTTAGGATAGATGAAAATCATTACATAAGAGAAGATAATTCTATAACTATGTGGCCTTCCTTTGGGTCAAAGACTGACTCAGCTGATCATAGGCAGTCAGGTTGGCGATTATATAAAAATGTTAATAATAGGAATTTAGATCCTGTATATTGGGTGGAACAAACCGTATCACTGCTCTCAGTGAGACGGCAGGAAGCTAATAGCACTAGCTTGTTCATCACAACTAGAGGTACCGCTCGTACGGCCTCAAGAACTGTCATTGCAGGGTGGGTCAAGACCCTGATGCGTCAAGCGGGTATTGTTGCTACTCCTGGAAGTGTCCGCTCCGCAGTTGCTTCTAGGAATTGGTTGGACAATTTCCCCATGGAAGATATTATGGCTCGGGGAAATTGGAGATCCTCAAACACTTTCAATAGGTTTTACAAGCGACAAGTATTAGGGACCTCCAGAAGTAACAGCATTACCACTCTCTTTAA
>OY735262.1:4375265-4401481 GCA_963457715.1 Argyresthia albistria | reverse complement strand
TCTGTTCTACAAACAAACATCTCTTGAGCATTTGGCACTAAAAGTCTATGTTCATATTTGTTTCAGATGAAATCATACAGCAAAGCCGGGCCAGTAGGTCCCGCGGTCGTGGCGGAGCGCCTATACGCGGCCGTGGCGGAGTTCGCGGCGCCGGCGGAGGTCGCGGGGCCGCAATGAACGCGGGCGGGACGGGCCGCGGCGGGGGCAGAGGGCGCGGAGGCGGGCGGGGAAGGGGTCGGGCAGCCTCCAACACCCGCGCCAACACCCCTGGACCCCGGCGCGGCCGCTCACAGTCAAAAGGGCCACAAAACCGAGGACGATCTCAGTCCCGCGGCCGCTCACAGTCTCGAGCGCGCTCTCAGTCCCGGGCCCGCTCCCGCTCCCGGCAGAGGTTCAGCTCCAACACGCGAGCTCGCTCCCAGTCACACAGTCGCCGTGGGTTAACTCCAAGAGGACGAGCTGGATTAGAGGACCAGCTGTCTAATTTACCACCACTTGTTAGAACTAGAAGCAGGGGTATTTATATTTTTGTTGAATATTCATCCATCATATTTGATTTTGTGATTGTTATGGTTATAAAATGTTAAAATTTTATTTTTCCAGGTGGACAAAATGGACTGAAACATTCTAATTCGGTCTCCAATCTGCAAGGAGGAATACACAGCAGGCTTGGGTTGAACATGCGCAGGGGAAGGCCACTTACAGTATTAAAGCGAGGAATCTCTAAAAGAGGAAGAGGATTCACCACAGTCAACCGATACAGCAATGTGGGACTGAGATCTGATCAAATACTTCAGCAAAGAAGAAATTTTAATCAAAACAGTCGCATTCAGACACAGACATTCACCAGATCTAGGAATAACTCCTTTAGTGCAAATTCACAGCTGACTGTCAGTGTTGCTAACGATTTCTCGAAGAAGCGCCGCAACAGTGTTGGTAACACTGGATATCTGACTGAAAGGAATCTTGCTCAGTTGAACAATCAATTTGGAGGCACCTACACCAGAAGTGGACCTGGTAGTGTAAAATCCATGCAATCCAATAGGTCAAATCGCTCAAACCGCTCCAATAGATCTGTTAGGTCTAATGCTAGTAACAGGTCTAGGGGACGGGGACGTGGAAGAGGTGGCAATCGCGGAGTGGCGCGCAACTTTGTTAATAAACAGATTTTGAATCCAAAGTTACAAAAAGAGATTGCTGCTATCCAAGGCAAAACTGGGAATGTGTCTGCCTCCCGAGAGCCACCAGAAGGTATCAACTTTGCACCGACCCCAACCTCCACCAAGCAGACTCTCCATGAGAGGTTTGGCATGACATAAATATCTGGGCAATCTCTCTCCCTCTCCTGTCCGACGATATTTCGGCGTGTGAGTGATGTTTACGTGGGCGTCACTTCTACGCAACCATGCAATGATTTGAACCAACCTGTCAAAAATCGTTAGTTTCTGCCGGTCACCGCACGCCAAAAGAAGAGAAAGTAGAAATAGTGGCATATATAGTTGATAGGGAAATGGACCTTCAAAATGTTTTCAAAAATATTTGGTACCTAATGCAGTTTGGTAGTGTCATCCTTAAATTGCTACAAGTTCTATGTCCATGTGATACTAAATCCCCCTTTCCAAATGTGCTTTCTGCTAACTTTATTTATATGATTGCTGATTAAGTACATGCTAGCGGAGTTAGTTTTGTTTTAAATTTAATTTCTTTTTTATCAGTTTTTCTATACATACATACACAGTTTGTGTATTAAAGCAAACTATCTGTGGTGTAGAGACAACTATGATTCGTAAGATAAGTCAGTTAATATAACAATCTTAGTTTATCTTTATCTTGTACAACTTTATAATTAAGCTATGATTAAGCTACGTATTTTTGTTAACATTAAAAGTAGAAATAAAAAGATGATTAATAAAAATAGGTGGTTTATTGTATAACTCATAGCAGGCCTAACAAAATATCTTTCAATATTTATATTATCTTCCAATTCACATTGTGTAAGCTGGCATCATCATCAGAGAATCCGTAACTGAAATAATAATTATTTAGAATTTATTTAAGTATTCTCTCATGTTATGTATATCTTAACCCTTTTACAGATGTTCTAACGGTGATGGAAACAATTATGAGGAAACCCTTATTACTCCATAGCGGCGATGGGCTGGCCCCCTATCATGCAAAATATCTCTATGTCTCAAGAAAAATTATTCTTCATACATAACTGGTTACATAGCTATGATTTCGTAGGCAGCTGAAGGAAAAATGGAGTGTTGAATAACAGGCTACATATTTGCTCATTGTGCCTCTGCCACCCTGTATGGGAAAAGGCTTTATGCTATATTAAGTTGCAGTATACTCTCATAAGGACATAGGCCGAACAAACTTACAATAGAGAACAATAGATGTTGGAGCAAGAGGGTTTTTCTATAATTTATATGTATATATATCACCATATATGTATATAACATAGGGACGGCATAAAATACTTACAATTTTCCCCTAGTACATTAGCTAAAATAAGACCATGAAATGTCTGAACATAATCCTTTTGGTCAGTACTTTTCTCTATATTCTCAAATGTCCAGCCTAGATGCTGACCACATTGTGGACAAGCACACAGTCTCCATGTGTATCCTGGGAACCATGAATCGGCTTTTTGCCTCTGAAAAATATAGATAACATCATGAGCTTTGTGTGAATGTGATGTTACACTGTTCTATGACCCATGCACCCATTGGTCATGGTCATGGTATAATATGGTGCATACACAACCACTTACATAACCAACATTGTCGCATCGGGCCTTTTCAGCAGTGATAATATCAAACTTCACACCAAAGGGATTCACAAGAGACTGTACAGTAACATTTTGTTTTCCAAAAAGATTTTGCTTTTTACTTCTTGCTCCAGGACTTAATTTGCTAAATAGGTAGTGAGAGTCCAGCACGTCAGCCCCGCATTTACGACACAGCACGACCTCTGAAATAACACGTCACATCATTAATAGCCTCGCCAACCATTACTTTTACCTAGTGCATGTGCAGCTCTTTATGTTATATTGTGCAGCAACACAGACTGACAATATGAAAGATTACCTACCTTGGCCTTGCGTCCCCCCATGATCGGCATTACGGATACCGGTATAAAGATTAGCTAATCCAAATAGTAATTGTGAATGAAAAATTAGCAAAATATAATAATTTTCAAGCAACACCATTCCTTCTGTGTTTTCGAGTCCAAGTCCGGTAGGTAGAGTGAATATGCTGCAATCAGTCTGGCTGGTACTTTTTATTTTTTTATTCTTCAGACGTATGTACATATAAATAGGTATAAGTACATTTTAAACAAATATTTATTGAAAGCAAAAACTGTACACATTCAAGGCTCACGTCACACAACAGCACAGCACAAATGGATTGGATGGATGGTCAAAAATCAAAATGTCAACGTCAAGCAAAGCAAAGTCGCGTTCCGTGACATCGCCGTCAGCGCCATAATCGATTTCATTCAGCGTCTACGATCGATGCCATCGTTTGTATCGCGCCAAAACTGACTCGGAACGGCCGGCTTCGTAGACGCTGTAATCGATTTTGGCGTGACTCGGAACAGGGGGCAAGATTACAGTAGGGTTGCGTTCCGTGACATCGCCGTCAGCGCCATAATCGATTATAGCGTCTACGATGTCATCGTTTGTATCGCCAAAACAAAACTGACTCGGAACGGGGTTTCGATGACGATGTAATCGACTTTGGCGTGACTCGGAACGGGGGGATAGTCATAGTCAGTGCAGGCCTCAGAACAAAAACTGCAGGCAGTCCAGTCAATTAACCCCACGATCCGAGTCACGCCAAAATCTATTACAGCGTCTACGAAGCCGTTCCGAGTCAGTTTTGCCGATAAAAAACGTTAGCATCTTAGACGCTGTGTAATGTGTAATCGATTATGGCGCTGACGGCGATGTCGCGGAACGCAGGGCAAGTGCAGTGGGTGGTTGACTGGTTGTCATTTCTCGTGATCGTTTCTGTCTGATGTTTGTGTTTACTTTTCTTCGATGGGAAATATAATCTAACAAGAAAATCCGTTGTGTAGATCATCAAACAAGACAAGTTTTAAAGTAAGACAAGTCTAATAAAATGTCTTTTTTCAAAAGTGTGACCTCGAATCTCGTCAGTCGAAGTCGAGATACTGTACTGAAAGAATCACTGATAAATAATTTATCCGAGTGCGTAAAAGATATCCAATACACGAACCAGTTCGAAGAAAACTTCCACAGCGTTCTGGGATCAAATGAAACCACCAATACCTTGTGCATGGCTTTAGAAGCTATATTTCTTCATGGCCTGAAGGATACATTTCTGAGAAAAGCTAAGAATGCATTGTCTGGTGACCCTGATCTACGCCCCCAACCTAACTTTTGGCCCCTCGTCCTAGTTCTGTCGCACAGACAAAACATTGATCAGATATCATCACTGCCACAAATCAACAATGAGATTGGCCAGTGTAGGGCCTGGCTTCGCATAGCTTTTAATGAGTGTTTGCTCTCATCATACATGTCAACACTTCTGAAGAATATTTCTGCGGTCAAACCGTTCTATAACAAAAGTGCACTTGTATGTGACTCTGAAATATTAGAGGTAGCGCAAAAACTTATAGAAGGATTGGAGTCATGTGTCCAGTTCAACTTACCCATAAACTCAAGCCTTCTCAATCAGTGGCCTGAGCAGGTGTTGATGCTGGCTGGTATATGGGTACCTACAATGCGGGTGGCCCCTATAATAAGCGTCGGCCTAGACATATCAACAAAAATGGCATCAACACCAACAAATAATGTTAGTTCAGTGCATATTTTGGATGAAGAAGAGGAAAATGACAAATTAAAATGGATACTCCAAAAAAAATCAACTTTGAACCAAAACCCTGATGAAGATGCACTTGATTATGAAGATGTGCCTTCTACTTCGGTTCCTTTCACTAAGAATTCTCCTGTTGAAATTGAAAAAGAAGAAACTCAGGAAAAGGATTGCATCACATCAAAATCTCCCTCTTCAGCAGATTTTGAGGATTTACAACCTCCAGGTTGTGTGGATGCCCCTGGAAATGCAATTTATCATCGAGGCTGGTCCACAGATAATGATGAATTGAATGCCTCCATACATTCCAACACTTCTCATGGGAGCAGCCTAATCAAAACACCAGAAAAGAGGAGTCTGTCATCACTTATAGACAACTCTAATACTTATGGAGAAGACAGTGAGAATAAAAACCCTCTTCGAGAGACACTTGAAAAACTTTTTGAACAAATGAGACCAGATGCAGAGGAGCCAACCCAATGTAATCCGGTGGCACCTGAAGTAACAACACCTGAAGATTTAACTGCTGAGGGATTAGACTTTGAAATAGTGCCTAACACCAGTAATGGATCCTTTACAGTTGCAGAAATACAAAGAATGAAATTGCAGCTGGGAATACTATCCAGAGAACATGGTCTTGACAATCAAAACTATAAATGCAAAGGTTGTCAAGATCTTTTAGGCAGCACCATATCAAAGGCCAAGGTCTGTGGATACACTGGAGAATACTACTGCACTAACTGCATGGATGAGAAAGTCTTCATCATTCCAGCCCGAGTCATTCACAACTGGGATTTCAAGAGATATCCAGTATCAAAGAAATCTGCTCTATTCTTGTTAGAATTTCAACATCATCCCTGGATTGACATGAAAAAGTTGAACCCCAAAATTTACAATGGTGTTTCAGATATGGCAGGCTTGCTTGAGCTGAGAGTACAGCTCAACTTCTTGAGAGCTTACATATTCTCGTGCCGAGAACCTGTAATTGAAGAACTACAAAAAAGGGTATGGCCACGGGAATACTTGTATCATCATTTGCATACTTACACCATATCAGACTTAGCTCAGATACCAAATGGATCACTAGTACTACAGCTAGAGAGAGTGGTGAGCTTTGCACGGGCACATGTTGTTGATTGTTGGCTCTGCAGCCAGAAGGGTTTTATATGTGAAGTATGCCGGGACCCACAAATCTTGTACCCATTTGAGACAAGTACTACATATCGCTGCAATGAGTGTTCCAGTGTGTTCCATGCTAAATGCCTCAATTCAAGCATGCCATGTCCAAAATGCCAGCGGAAGCTCAACCGCACCCAAGATACTTCTTTGCTTGATGCTGTCAAATCTCATTTTAATAAGTGATAATAAATGTTTTTATTATCATTATAATATAGCATTTCCAAATATACGGTAAACATTATGATCTATATGTTTGTCAGTACATACATAATATGCTAAGTATCTAATTAGTTCTAGTATCTAGTAGTTCATACTTAGCACAATAGTTCGAAATTCCTATTTGCACATTAGTCATTTTTATTTATATTTTTTTTTCATGAAGGATATAATTCCACTTGCTAAACTTTACTAACGCCTGGCACTGATTAAGTTTAACAGGTTGGTTAAATAAGCAACCAATCACGTGCCGCTACTTTGAATAATAGCGTCACGTGATTGGCTGAGAATGATTTAACAATTTGTTAACTCAATCAGCGCCCAGGAAACCGGGCATAAGTTCTTGTAATATTATTACATACTATTTCCTATTCTTGTAACATTATTACTATTCTACGGGTGTAACAGAAAGGTGTAGTCATATTTTAGGGGGTTGTTAGGAACATCATTCTGAGCAACTTTCACTATGAAACCGATTTGATCAGAGCAACTTTAATTTTCACTTCTCCATACAAATCAGCTGACCACCTGAACCAAAATGTATGGAGCAATGAAAAATAAATTTGCTCTGATCAAATCGGTTTCATAGTAAAAGTTGCTCAGAATGGTCTCTCTAACAACCCCCTAAAATATGACTACTACATCCTGTATTATACAATAGAAGTAATTACCTATGTAGTTCTAGTAATATTGTGTATTGCAATTTGCGTCTAAATGTACCTAGCACAAAGCATAAATGTAATGGCACCTCTACACCATGCGCCATCACATCATAGGCGATTACAGGCATGCAGACAGAATGGGACAGAGTTATTTAAATGTATAGCTCTGTCCCGTTCTGCGTGCCTGCCCATCGTGGCCCATACCTAGTGTAGATGGGACTTTAGTTCGTAGTCGACTAAAGTCTTCACAAAATAAAAGGCCCGTTATGTTCACGTCACGCCCATGAAGTTTTAACCCCTAACGCGAAGCCGTTTCCTAGGTGCAACTTGTACGCAACAGTTGGCTTTTATTACTACCTTACCTACGCATTAGGGGTTAAAACTTCATGGGCGTGAACAAAACGGGCCTTTTATTTTGTGAAGACTAAGTCGCGTGCGTGAGAGTGCGCAATGGACGATTTAAAAAAAACAACTTCAGTAGTTCCAAATTCGTCACTAGATGTCGTAGACAAGGGTTTGGCTTTTATATCGTTCATCCTTAATTTGATAATAAAAAGGTGTTTAATGGATGGCTGGCAGTCACTTTTGATATCAAAGGGCTTTTCTTCTGCGAGGAAGTGCGTAGTTTTTCTGGAAAGTAAAATTAAAATCGTAAAATTTTGAAGCCGATTTTTCCGTTTTGGCACTGGGTGCTCATCCCATACAAATTAGAATTAGTAGAATAGTAACCCTTCGTAAAAAAGAGATGGAGTAAGATTTTTACTTTAACCGCCATGGTTTCAGTTAACCTATGCACTTCTAGGTGACGCTAATCTTAGAATAAATCCTATATATCTTAGCGCCAACTCGTGGTATTTTCAATTTTTGGATGATGCTGCACCAAGCGATAATGGCCTCGAACTAAAGAAGCTTCCGTAGCATCTCAGTTTACGCCGGTGTCATATTTTGTTCTAGGTGGTCTGTTTGTATTAGTATAATATAGTATCTGTGGTTTTAGTGACAAATATTTTGGAAATTTCAACTTATTTTTCCGGAAAAACTAGGTACATATTTACTCATAAAAAGAAAAGCACTTTGGTGAGGAAAGTGACCACCAGCTATCCATTAAACACCTTTTTATAATCAAATTAAGGATGAACGATATAAAAGCCAACCCCATGTCTCGCCTACGACACCTATTGACGAATTTGGAACTACTAAAGCTGTTTTTTTTAAACCGCCCATTAATTGAAAAAATTGATTTTTAAATGCTAAAATTATTTATGTGTATTATCAATCAATTATCTACGACATCTGTTCTGTCAGAAAATCGCCTATTTGGTGTATAATTTTGAATAAAAATATTAACCTATAGCCAGTTGCAGAAAAGCGATCGCCAATAAACGCTAATGAGCGTAATGACAAGGCATGTGACCTTTCATCAGCATTATGTACTTATAGAAATAAGAGCCTGAATTATCAACAAAAAAAACATCATTTTATGACACTGACAGGCCATTAGTGTATTGATTCATGCACCATCAACATTTAAAGATCATTTCTGCAACTGGCTGTTACTCGTAATTTGTTAGATTAGGCCTAAAGGGATTTGATGAAGCTTGTATTCATTGATGGATAAACTTTGGATTGTGATATGGCTAGTGTAGTTATTTTAAGATATCATATTTTTTTATACATTACAATTAGATAATAGGATTCTTTATCTAATTGTAATGAATATAAAAAATATATACCTAATGGAAAACGATATTTAAAAATTAATTTATATTGCGGAAAGTTCAATAAATAGTTACATTAAATATGTTGTATAAATTCAATTTATTTTTAATTTAATACTTCAGCCCAAGCTTCGCTTATGTACCTGAGCTAACTAGCTCGCTCAGAGTTTAAGAAACTTGGCGCAAAATGTACATACGATACTTATTTCGTGTAAAGAAAGACAGATGAACGTAATACATTATGGTAGAATTTTGTAGCTTAATTATATATTTTATCGACCAATGTCCTTCGTAGTGATTACATTACTTTGCACTTCATTATGTTGTGGATGTTATAAGTATTTACAATATCCACGCATGCATGATCAGCGTAATATATTCCGTGGGTACCACTAAAGAACATGCAATCACTAGCTATACCTGCCACTAGCAGACCGATCCATCTTCTTTATTTCCAAGCTAGTGACTATATTTTCTCCGATATCTTATCTACGTGCTTATCTAGTTCTGTCTAAATTTAAGATATCATCCAAGTACTTCTCTACTTCGCCCGGTTTTTTATTCTTCTTATGTTTTCCTGTGAATACGACTTCTCGTCGCGACGTGGTATCATCAATGTCGTTTATGCAATGTTGATCTTGTAGTGAGAATTCTTGTAGGCTCAGATTCAAGACCTTTTCCGGTTCAAGATCTTGCTTGCCTCTCTTCTTCTTTGCTTGGTAGCTAAGGGCGTCTTTGTCGAATTCGAGTGGAACAATACCGAGGTCACCACTGTATCTGTTCTTCGCTACTTGGAGATATTTCTTGCCTCGAACGGCAGTAAGTCTTTTGTCCTGCAAATGAGATTGTTTGTGTATTGTCAGTGTTATCTAGAAGATCTTGAACTATGACCGGCAATGTTGTAATTGCTTTTATGTACGTTTCTAACCACATGTAGAAAGACAATATACTTAGGTAGGTATATAAAATGTACGGCAGCCACAAGCTTGGTATCTTACTAATTGTATTATAAAATGCGATACTGTCACTTGAGAAATTAATAAATGCATAGATGTAAGACGCAAGTTGACTGACAGCTCTATTTCCTTCCCCGATATAGTATATATAGGTATTGTAAGTGTAGACATACCGATATAGTATAGGTATTACTAATTATCTAGCGAAAAGGACACATAAATTACCTGAATTATCAGAACATTATCAGCCTCTTGTGATGCTTTAGCACTTCCGAAAATAGAACTTGTCGACAGATCCTCAGAGTCTCGCTCCTGTGAAACAATATACATTATTAAATCTGCGGGGAATTTGTGTACTTATTTTAAAAAAAAATGGTTCCCAATAAAGGGTGTCCACAGTTTGTGCTGTCCCAGTGCAGTACAGTAAAACATTCGTTTCTTTCTACAAGTGGCCGCGCCGCAATTTCATCATTGCGGCAAAATATTCTCCTGCCTTTCTCAATGTGGGGGCCCTGTTGCCTCCTACTCTTTTTACCATGGTTGCTCTCCAGCACGGGTAGCATGCCGAGGGGGAAGTTTTGTCTTAGACATTGAGGAACAGAGATGTTGGAAGTGCGTGCTTGATCCTTCACTGGCTTCGGCCAGAGTGAACGCGCGGTGAATGCGCGAAGGCGGGCGTGGCGGCGCGGGCGCACTTTAGCATCGCCCGCCTTGTCACTTCAGTATGGATGGACACAAGCGGCGTTTTCATATGTTTGATATTTCGCGGCCGCCGTCGCCACCGCGCAACCCCGTCACTCTGTTGAGGACACTAACTCGCGCGCCACCCCCCCGCGGGGCATACGTGTCACGCACGAGAGCTGCCCCCGTAGACAACATTCAAAACGCTATTATTGTTCGCACGAAACGGGCATTTAATTGGCACGTAATTGGCATTTTATGTATTTAATATTGATTGTATTATTTATTTTTCATAGGCTGTGAAATGGCAAATAAACAAATGAAATGAAATGAAATGAAAACGCTAAAAATATGAGTTTTCGTTTCGTTTCGTTTTCGTAGCGTTATTAACTGCTCGAATGCTGCCAAATCGTTGAGCTAAGAGAACGACAGACTGGCTCCCAGTAAATGCAAAGAGAAAGCGTGGCCGACCCAGGAAGAGATGGAGTGATGAGTTGGCTCTATGGGATAAAGAGTGGAAGGAGACCGCTCAGGATCGAATGGAGTGGAAGAGGGGGAGAGAGGCCCTTGCCCAGCAGTGGGATATTACAGGCTCATAATAATAATAATAATATTAACTTTGTCTAGGCCTACTGGTGTCTGTCACTACGTCTCACCTTCCTCGGGTGCATGACGAGCGTGACATGGCAGTGTCGCGTCGTCGCGAACGTGCGGAAGGCGGCGATGACGGCGTCCTGTCGGTAGTACCGGTCGCCGTCGCGCTCCTCGCCCATGCCCAGCATGAACTGCACGTTGTCCACGATCACGTGCGAGATGTCGTGCATGTAGCGCGCGTGCTCCACCGCCTGGAGGCATGATACACCACTTGATGATCTCTGATATGCACACTTTATGAATAAAGTCTAGCAAAACTGGTAGTGTACGGGTCGGACCTTTAGTCACCACCCTTTCATCACTAACGTCACGTCTGTCTTTTATTTGATGTTCGTGCCGCATCCCCCACCCTTCTCATATTCGAGAAGATCAAGGAACACAAAATACTGTTTTTTGTGTTCCGTGGTGAAGATCATAGAGCAACACGGCCTGTGAAGATAATATTAAGTACAGATCTTTTCGGCGATTTTGAAATATCAATTAGGAATTGATTAATTTGGATTCAAAATGGAATTTCAAAATCAGACATGAAGTTGTTTAGTTACTTAGTTCTGGATTCAAAACTGCCATTTCAAAGTCTCTAAGGAAAGGAATGGACAGAGGTTGCACGTCACTAGAGCAGCACAGTTTTTCATTCACCTCCATAACAACTTTGATGGGCTGGTGTCCATGGAAGGCGAGGTAGTAGACCGGCAGCAGCTGGAAGCCGTCCGCGAACTGCGTGAAGTCTTGCAGGTGTTGCTCCAGAGGCACGCCCGCGAACTGCTGCAGCATGGTGCGCGCCAGGCGAGAGTTGCGGATCTCGAAGCTGCCCCAGAGTGTCTTCACCTGGAAAATTTGACTAGCGTTAAAAGCACAGATTCAATTTCAACTACCTACATACAAGAAGAGAAAAAGACTAATGGGAGATACCGTCGCATCGACACAAACTTGTTCAAAGCTTGAAAAACTTGGAAAACAACATCAAATAATCCAAATAATGCAACAAGTGATGGGAGAGTGACTCATCCCATGCATGGCGAAGTCGGCGCACAGCGTGGTCTTGCCGCAGCCGGTGGGCCCGGTGAGCGCGGTCAGCTCTGCACAGAGCGACCTGCCACCACTTACACACTAGAGGAGCAGACTCACCCCCTGCATGGCGAGTTTGAGCGACATCTCGGCGCACAGCGTGGTCTTCCCGCAGCCGGTGGGCCCGGTGAGCGCGGTCAGCTCTGCACAGAGCGACCTGCCACCACCTACACACTAGAGGAGCAGACTCACCCCCTGCATGGCGAGGTCGAGCGACATCTCGGCGCACAGCGTGGTCTTCCCGCAGCCGGTGGGCCCGGTGAGCACCGTCAGCTCGCCGCGCCGGTGCCCGCCCAGCAGCCGGCTCAGCGCGGGGAAGCGCCGCCACTTCACTCCGCGCACCTAACACATACCAGAGATGAGATTTTATGGCCGTCGCGGTACAGAACTTACTGCTGCAGTAGCAGTAAGCTCTGTACCGCGCTGACAAGTCTTGGTGATCTGAGGACGGTACATTTCTTTCGGAACAGACTGTAATATCCCATACAATATCTCCCTTTGATTTGCAAATTTTAGGGATAAGCTCGTTACCTTTTTGCGTTAATTTGCCTGCATACCATTGTTACGTGCAATTTCGAATATCTCAGTAGCTGCCTCCACCTCTCTATGCCCCCCCAATTCATGGACTCATGTCAGTATAATGGCCAACGCACACCGCTTCGGGATTAAAATTTTACCAATGGAAATTCAAACGTATCGATATAGAAATACGACATAAATTGCTATGGTTTGAAATAATGCCGAAGCATCCCGAAGAATTCCGCGGGATGCTTCGGCATTATTTGAAAGCATATCAATTTATGTCTTATTTCTATAGGAATACGTTTGAATGTCCATTGGTAAAAACATAAAATCCCTTGCCATGCCGTCCCAGTGTGCGTAGGTCATTACGGTCTTGCGCTGTCATCCACGGGCAGCCAGCAGTTTTGGAGGTGTTTGTCTCCTTACCTTGTCGATATTAGTCAGTTCTGCGTAGACGTCGTCCCGTAGCGCCGCGAATGTGGTGATGGAGCGATGCGCCGCGGGCTTGGCTCCGCTGACGAGGTCCTTCAGCGACAGGTCGGCGGCAGCCGCCTCCGACGCCGACACTAGCCCGTCGGTGGGTCTGGACAACGTAAGGGGCATTTACACGATCAGACCCAATCCGTCTGTAAGGCTACCGTGGTATAAACAGTCAATGATAAAGGAAAGGGTCCATCTCAGGAACTACCTCTGCACGGGCCGCCGTTGGAATGGCCGCAAGTGGTTCACCTCACATCCGATGGCAAGAGATAGATAGCTTAACTTAATAGAAGTGTTATAAGTAAGAGGGTGACCACGTTCAGGGATGTACCGAGGCGATTCACATGGGAGATAGCTTAGAGATAGGAGTGAGAGTGACACATACCCATCTGCACAAAACAAAACTCGAACCTGCTTTGCGTGTCCTTCAGTCTGTAAAAATGTTAACGAGTTGCAAGTACCTGACGAAGCGGCACCTGCCCTCGCCGAGTTTCTCCGCGACGGCGCGCATGTTGCCCCAGTCGCCCCACAGACAGAGCCGCTGGTAGCCCTCCAGCACGGGCAGCACCACGGGCGGCAGGCTGCAGTTGCTGAGCCAGGTCAGCGTGCCTGCAGGGGAGAGGCTGTTGCAGGCAGTTGGTTGAACCTGACCAAAATACTAGCCGAGCAATTGTTTTACTGAATTACCAGGCCTTTGTCTTGAGTGAGTTGGGGCCGAGTCGGACAAACTTAAACTCAAGCTTGCCGGGACCACATTCTGTACGCGAATCGCATGGCAATAGCTATACCGGGGCTGAGAGCACAAAATACCGGTCTGTTTATAGCCGGCGCCGGCGCGTCATTCTCGGCGTCGTCGGTCGACAGGACAAAACCGGAATTTCTCGCTAGAATCACGGCCCCGGTGTAGGCTCAAATACACAACTGGGAAAGATTGGAAAATTGATTTTTTTAGAAAATAAATGCGAAATATAATATGAGTACCTAGCAGATCTAGTACAGATGGCTGTGTTTGGGATTTTAGATTGTAGATGTGAGATAATGTAATTTCCTACCTGGAACTTTGTGTGCGGCAAGGTGCAGAACATCTTGTATGCTAGGGACTAGAATGGCTTGGTCATTGCGGGCCACCTTCGGTACCTTGCAGTGAAACAAGCCAGCTGTATGGAGTCCACGGCAGACTGATTCTTCCTCCTTGCCAGCTTGTAGCTTGCGGTAGCCTACCACTATGTCTAAGCTGTTCTTCAGAGGAAAATTCAGAGTAGTGTTGTCCGATGATACTCGAACTTCTGATAGTATTTTGTTAACATCATTGTGGAACTGAAATCATAAATTACGATAACTTCAGACCTGCTCTACTGTATAAAAGATGAGGCAAGGTCAGGCTAAATTAGAATGGCTGTCTGGATGTCTTCAAAGTGCAATAAATAAAAAATAAAAATACTCACTGGAAATTCAAATAACCTAAATAATTGTATAGTATCACTTTCACTTAGTTTGTCTAATGAGGTAGTGCTGTTCACAACAGTTTGCCAATCAGTTTGAAACTGTTTCGCCTCCTGCTGCACTTTGTCTATGTATTCTCTGGTGGCTGCATCAAGCTTTGCTTTCTTTACTATATGCTCTAGTATCTTCCATTCCCCATGTGTGCTACATTTGGGACAAAGAAAGTACCCTGAAATGAATAAAACAAATAGTAAATCTTGGACTATTCTCTCAGAACAATCTGTCCTGTCTTGCCTAGGTAGGCTGGAAGAAATCTCTTTTTTAGAGATAAGCTCGCCTTTGCCTATTTACCTTTGTTTTAAGACCATGTATCACATTGTTTTCCGTGCAATAAAGAAATTATGAATTATGAAATTATGTAGCAGGATACTCTTTTTTATAGGTAGAGGTAGCCTAGATATTTTTTCTATGTATTTGGCCAACTTGCGATAGGTTTTGCAACCATGAGCAGTTTTCATGAAGGTTTATGGCCCTTTGGGCATTCCATTCCATGTTAGGTAGCCCTTGTTACTTTTTGGGTTACCTATCTATACAAATACAGGATGACTTTGGGGTTGTGATTCTAACTTATTGTTTCTAACTTGGTAAATGATTGCGGTTTCAGCTATTACATGCATTAGTAATTTAATAAATTAATTATCCTATGTAATTTTGAAATTTTGGAAGAACAAGATTGGCATCTAGCTGGCATAATTAATAGACTCGCACAAAAAAAACATGTTTGTTGTATGGTAGCCCCCTTTAATATTTATTATCTGATTTTTAGTTATAGCAGCAACAGAAATACATCATGTGTGAAAATTTCAATTATCTAGCTATCACGGTTCATGAGATACAGCCTGGTAACTGACAGACAGACGGACAGTGGAGGCTTAGGAATAGGGTCCCGTTTGGCATCTTTTGGGTAAGGAACCTTAAAAAAGGGGCTCGAGATGTGTTCTTTTACAAACCTCCGAATACTTGGTCAGAGTGTCGATAAGGGGGCGGAAGCTCCAACACTCTACACGTTATGTGGTGTTGGTTATGTTTACAATGTTACCTGTTGTTTTATTGACGTATATTTTTCCTTCGTCAGTTTTCTGATCACTGGAGCATATTATACACTTGGTGGACAGTGAGGTGCAGCCGTCTTGTACAGCATGTCCTTTCTGTCGCAACAGTTTACGGATTTCAGTCGCAGTTACGTTAGGGATATCGTCAAGCCCCAAAGTTGTTATAGTTCTCTGCCTAAATGCACAGCTGTATGAATTAACGAATGCATTCTGATATCTACACCGAAATAATCTTAAAGAATACATTTAATAGCAAAATATAAACAATACGCAAAAATAATACTCTAGTAGGTAACCTCAAAAAATATCTTTGTTTTGATTTGAAGTTTTGACAGAAATGAAAACAAACGTTCCGTTACATTAAATTATTGTCTCTTGACTATGTTTTTGAAGAGCAAACAATTAAATGGATGAAACGGAACACATGGAACAAAGTTGAGGAACTGAGAAACAGAACAACGGGAACATCCATTCTGTGGGAACCACAGACGAAGTGGGAACCGTGGGGCAGGTGGGAACAACCACAGACCATGGAACAACCGTCCATGGGAACAACGGAACAAAAAGAGAGAACCCTAATGCAGGAGGTGGAATAATATCTAAAACATAACATAGCGTCACGCCTTTTCCCATACGGGATGGCAGAGAGGCAACACACAACTATTCTCACTTTTAGCCAGTTATTCAATAGTTACTCCATTTTGTATAGGTACCTACCTGCATAAGATAAATGAATAACTAATATCTAAAAAGTTAGGAGTTGAGAGGTTGCTATACATAGAGCTTTAGGTATGTAGTTATTGTTCTGAGGATAGAGCAACACGGATTAGTGCATGCAACGTCACGCATCACGCACGGCACGGTGCAGTGCACGCGGCACGCCCCGCGCCGCGCGCTTAACTATTATTACACTGCGCTTTTAGGGCTCTTGAGGAATGGAGCCTTTTCACCTAATCAGGGATGCTCGTCACTACACCTAATGAGGCGTTCGGCTTAGTCAGCTTGTCGCGCACCGAACGAGGCGCCCTTACTGCCGAAGTGTTATTCTTATTTATTACACTTTCCTTTTGCAAGGGAGCAAGGGAAAAAGACGAGCTGGGTTCTTTCTTTCACCCTTTCTTTAGGGTAACTACTTTTGTGCCGTTCCCGGCAATATTGCCTTAAAATTTATGGGGGCAATATTGCTTCATACATTAGTTTCCCACAAATGGCAATATTGCCGGTAACGGTACATCTATATAATAAGGGTAACTTATTCCCAGGGATCTGTCACTTGCTCGCTCCATGCTTATTCCGTTATGCTTATTACATTAACACTATTGAGGCAGACAGAAAGTGCACTCATTTAGGGCAATTTATTAGCCCCTTTTATTCAGACACTGTTGCGCTACTTGTTGAAGTGTTGATCGCGCGATCAACTTTTGATAAGTCTCCTGCGGGTACTGCGTTGGGGTTATTCGTCCGATCACGAGCTCTAATACAACTATAACGCACATGTTGCATTCCAGTTTACTTGGGGAAGGATTTAAGAGTTACTTACAAATAAAAATACGTTTTTTATCTTTTGTTTTTGTTACTCATATGTATTGTGATAATTATAATATAATTTAGTAACATTTATTTACATTTTTGCCTTATACCTAAATTACACTTTTACATAAACAAATCGATGCATTGTAGAAATACCTTACTATAAATATGGCGCGCCCTTCCACTACTCCATAGGATAGGTACACTGTCACGCTCACTCTCGTCGTAAGCACGCTCGCTGTCTCGCCCCGACGAGAATTGGAGGCTATTGGAGAGGGGCCAAATTTATCGGAATTTATTTCTACTATGACACATAATACTTACTAAATAAATTAAAAAAATACAAAGTATATGTACTCTATCTATACAGAGGGTGTACCAGAAGGGTGTAGTCATATTTTAGGGCGTTGTTAGGGAGACCATTCTGAGCAACTTTTACTATAAAATCGATTTGATCAGAGCAACTTTATTTTTCATTGCTCCGTATATTTTGGTCCGGGCGGTCAGCTGATTTGTATGGAGCAGTGAAGATTAAAGTTGCTCTGATCAAATCGGTTTCGTAGTGAAAGGTGCTCAAAATGCTGTCCCTAACAACCCCGTAAAATATGACTACACCTTTCTGTTACATCCTGTATAATGTATGCTGTACCCAAGATATTGATTCTATATCATACAGTGGTCCGTCAGTATAAGCAGTGATTGTAAAGGACCTTCCCGATATATATATAAAACCTACTATATATAAATAAATAGCGTTCATCTATTATTTATTACATACACTCAAAATATTCCCAAGAGGGTTAGCCAGAAGCCTAAAACTACACAAAATAATAGCAAAATCGGCGTAGTTTTTGTGTAGGAAGATAAGCATTGAGTAGTTGCTACTTTATATAAATATACAATTAATTAATACCTACTCATAATATTTAGCCGTCGTCGTATGCGCGGTAGGTACAACAAAAACAAGATACGTACGGTCACCTGCGTCTAAAAGTATACGGGCGGTCATATTATAAAGTGAATCCCGCATATAATGCTTGTATACTTTTAGGCGCAGGCGACCGTACCTACCTGCCAATTTGATTATTCCTACACATTTTAAGTGCCGTTTTCTCATTCCTCAGATAGCGTTTATCTGGGGCTTTTGGCATTTCACACGTACAAAAAGTGTCAAAAAAAGTTATCTGACTGTTTATCCGTCTCTTGAGAGACCCCGGTTTAGTCTAACATAGCTGAGATCCCATATAAAAATATTTGTGAGGATTTATCGCCTGAACCACTTTACTTGTACATTTATATAGGAAAACGCATTTGGTTAGTATTGGCCATTTCGAGAATTATTGAAGGGCGTAATTTGTTTTGCCAAAGGAACACCTAAATACAACATAGGTGACTTCCTGGGCCGGAAGTACAACATAGGTGACTTCCTGGGCCGGAAGTACAACATAGGTGACTTCCTGGGCCGGAAGTACAACATAGGTGACTTCCTGGGCCGGAAGTACAACATAGGTGACTTCCTGGGCCGGAAGTCGCGCACGGAGCGTGTCAGTGGCTAATAGACGCAAGGGCGCAAGAAATCTGTTTTGACTCGTCCACGGTGCCGAGACGGGCGGCGCGCGCTACAAACTAACCGGATTTTGCGTTCTCGCTAAAGACCCTCCCTGCCAAGCCATACCTGGCCCCCGATTCTCGCGCTATCGAGATAATAGAGAGATATCGGTTTTGATACCGCCTAAATCCTTCAAAAACGATCTCGATTTATATTTATTTCGATCGAAAACGGGTCGAGTTATCTCGGTTGGTCGAAAGGCTAGTCGTAACAATAGCTTTTTCTTGTTTTTGACAGAGATTTCTGTATCTCAAAATTGATATTTCGACCAAGTACATGATCTTGCTAGCGCCAGAATTGCCCCCCTGTACGCGAGTCGCGGGTGGATGGCTCGATTACACGCCGTCAGAGTGATAAATGGTCAATGACCAGTATATCTGCCACGCGGTACACAGTCGTGCAGCGGTCGGCGCTAGTAGGGCGGCTGGTACTGCTGCTGCCGCTGCAGGTGCTGCGCGAGCGGCCCCTGCGCCTGCGCCTGCGCCTGCCCCTGCTGCTGCATGGCGAGCATCTGCTGGCGCATCCGCTGCTGCATCTGCTGCGCGCCGTACTGGCCGGTGGCGGCCGCGGTGCCGACCGGCATGCCGCGCGGGTACGGCGGCGCGGGCCCGCCCATGCCGCCCATGGTCACGTTCGGCGCTTGCTGGTGGACGGAGAGGGGTCGGATTGAGTAGGTAGGTTATTATCAGAGGTCGGAAAAGGCAGACTATATTTAACTAAACTTTACAAGACATATTATATGGAGCAGTTACAACCACAAAACGTTCGGGGTATAAGATGTATGTACAAAGATTGTATGCAATAGTTTAAGGATCAACAAATCAACAATTTGAAATACAAAACATATGTATTAAATAGAACTAAAAGTTACCGGGATATCCAGAAAATTTTGTGGTTTATAACAACTCGCTCCATGTTATGTATTGTCGTAAAGTTTAGGTAAATATAGGGGGCTATTTGGAAGGAAAATGCACTAAACTAAAAAGGCAACTAAAGCCTCTAAACGTAATAATGACGTAACGCCGAGAGAGCAATAAACAAACCGGAATGTTGTGCCCTCGCTATTTGCGACGCGACTCGCCTAGAACCCGTGATAATACGTTTTAGAGTAGTCGAAGATCTATCACTATGGTAGTTTACGCACTTCCGGCTTCCGTCGTCCATAAATGTCAATTCATGAATCGTATCCGTATTTTCATGGGTTCGGATCGGATTCGGATCGGGCGTAGTGCAAAACCGGTCTGATGTGTGTAGAAGATGAATCATCATCATTTGCCTTATAATAATAACAACTAGCGACCCGCCCCGGCTTCGCACGGGTTCAATGCACGGTGCACTATACGTATTATGCATGTATTATATATATAAACCTTCCTCTTGAATCACTCTATCTATTGAAAAAAGCGCATCAAAATCCGTAGTTTTAAAGATCTGATCATACATAGGGACAGACAGCGGGAAGCGATTTTGTTTTATACCATTGTTTTTTAAAATAATTTGGTAAATACAAAGTAGTACTTACTTGCATGTACGGCGGTCGCGCGTTCTGCCTCTGTTGCGCCAGATAAGCCTCTTGACTTTGCCGACTTCCCATCATGTTCTAGAATAAGAAAAAAACATTCCATTTCATAAGATTGTACTAAACGTTGGATACAGTATTTCAGTATATTCGAAAAGTAATTTTATTCCTCGAGGGAAGATCAATTGAACTGTAGGTGTAGGTAGTAATACAAACGTTACCTGTTGGAACTGCTGGCCGGGGAATCCTCCCATAGCATTAGCCCCTTGCGGACCCATTGACCCGCCTTGGCTGGCCATCGAGCCCATCCCGCCACCTTGTCCCATCTGCCCCATTTGGCCCATACTCTGTCCCATCTGCCCCATTCCTTGTCCCATCTGCCCCATGCCCTGGCCCATCTGGTTCGACTGCGGGACGCCTTGGCTCATCTGACCGATGTTCTGGCCCATTGTGTTGACGCCTTGTGACATCGGGTTGACTTGCTGACTCATTTGGTTCACGCCTTGGCCCATGCCCTGTAAAACGAGTGCATTTCAAAGAATTGTAGTTTTCGAAGGTTCACAGATTATATCTTCAGAGCAGCGATGGGCCAATAAATCAAACAGACGCTGTTGCTAAGTTTTTCCTCTGCTCTGTCACTACACATGGAAAATGGCAAGATGCATCGTATTTAACAACATACCTGGTTCATCATCTGCTGCTGCCCGCCCTGCATCATCTGCTGCGAATACCCGTACCCCTGCTGCATGCCGCCGTACTGCCCCGGGAACATCTGCCCTCCCATGCCGCCCATCTGCCCTGACGCCATCTGCCCACCGCCCATTTGCCCCGCACTCATCTGCCCACCGCCCATCTGGCCCGCGCCCATCTGATTTTGACCCATCTGGACGCCGCCCATCTGCGACATGGGGCCCATGCCGGCCATGCCGCCCATTTGGTTCATTTGGCTGGGGAAAACAATGATTGTGAAAGTGGGCCAATTTGTGCATTTAACTGTAAATTAAATCCCACCAAAACATTCTGTAAAAAACTAGCCAAGTCTCGATTATCTCTCAAAAGTAATGAAATCTAGACAAAGGCGTGCCAAGTCTAAGGTTCCTTACTGCGATTTCTTTATTATTATAGTTAATGTTGTGTGACTTGGCCGTTGAACATTCTTTATACGTTAGTGGGTACAAGTCAATTTTGTTTACACGTAATGTTATATCTGTTGTAACTACCTATGTTATATCTGTTGTATTTTACATACTAATTTGCTTAAAATAGAATTCCTTTATATACTATCAGGAAACTTGCAACTTGTAATTTATTGTAATTAATACGACGCAGTTCAAAATTGACTTGTACTCACTAACGTATAAAGAATGTTAAACGGCCAAGTCACACAACATTAACTATAATAATAAAGAAATCGCAGTAAGGAACCTTAGACTTGGCACGCCTTTGTCTAGATTTCATTACTTTTGAGAGATAATCGAGACTTGGCTAGTTTTTTACAGAATGTTTTGGTGGGATTTCACTTCTTTTTGTAGAAACGTGGGTATATTCATTTATTTTATTAGATTTTCTTATTTGACACAGTTTTTTTTATTTTTAGGAGCAGTTGTTTTTTTATTACAAATCTTTCTTTTCTTTTTTTCCGGTTCTGATTCTTGTACAGTAGCAACAGTTTTTCGTATTGCCCATTCGCGTTCATTATTTATTCTTTTAGACGGTTTAGACGGTTTAATTTCTGAAAGATCGGCGCGGAATTTACGCCTAAGCCGGTTGTATTCGGTGATCGCTGAAGCTTGAGCTTTTATACTCTTGAAGTCAACATTTATTAGGTGCACCCCATGAAGATTGGTTACTCGTGAAAGCGCCACGTAGGCTTGGCCACAAGAGAATATGGAGGTGCCAATGTCCATGAGGTCGGTCGGTCGGTCGGCCGGTCGGTCGGTCGGTCGGCCGTCCCGTGCCGTCCCGTCCAGTGCCGTTCCGTGCAGTCCCGTGCCGTGCCGTCCCGTGCCATCCCGTCCCGTCCCGTGCTGTGCCGTCCCGTCCCGTGCCGTGCCGTCCCGTGCCGTTCTGTGCCGTCCCGTGCCGTCCCGTCTCGTCCCGTCCCGTCCCGTCCCGTCCCGTACCGTCCCGTCCCGTCCCGTCCCGTCCCGTCCCATCCCGTCCATTGCCCCGATCAGCTGTTTTCAATTTACTATGGGAGACCCAAAATTTTTTTTCTTGGGGAAAGTTCATATTATTCTATGGGCACCATCATTTCCCAAAGTATTGATCGTCCCGTGCCGTGCCGTCCCGTGCCGTCCCGTGCCGTCCCGTGCCGTGCCGTGCCGTGCCGTCCCGTCCCGTCCCGTCCCGTCCCGTCCCGTCCCGTCCCGTCCCGTCCCGTCCCGTCCCGTCCCGTCCCGTCCCGTCCCGTCCCGTCCCGTCCATTGCCCCGATCAGCTGTTTTCAATTTACTATGGGGGACCCAAAATTTTTTTTCTTGGGGACAGTTCATATTATTCTATGGGCACCATCATTTCCCAAAGTATAGATCGATATTTTAAAGTCACCTTGTATAGTTTCCCTTTATGTTGCTATTAAAACCTAACTCTGCACCAAATTTCAGCACCGGAGTCTATGGGAAGTACTGGTGTTTTGACCTTTGACCCCCATAAGGTACCTGAGTATAACAGACTCCATTGACTGACTTACCATTGAATGAAAGATAAATTGATTTTATATACTAATAGAAAAACACTTCACCAGCGCGAGTTAGAAGACTGGCAGACCCATCTAGTGTTGGATACCTAACAACTAGTTCTATGATGATCATGAGTGAGTGAGTGTCGAAAATGCGAAACTTTGCTTTCGAATAACTTCGGAACTAAATGACCTACAGACTTGAAATTTTGGATTTTAAGTATGTGATTGTAGCTTACTAGATGACGAAAATTTCTGCGTTCTGGTCTTATCCAGAGGTTCTCAAATAGGGGCCTGAAAATGCGGCGAAATGGTTCCAGTAAAGGATGGTACGGCAGTGTTTGCTTCGCGCTCGACTTGGCGGGGGCACTGCCGTGCCCCCTAATTGTACTTACCAATCGGTAGATTTTTTGGTGTAGTCCCGTTGTCCCCATTGATTATTAATTTCGTTGTCCAAAAATCATGGGGACAGAGGCAATGGGGACAACGGGACTACACCGATTTTTTCATATTAGCGAATGAATAGAGAGGAATGAAATCATGAACGATATTGAAACCAATACACTTTTGTAATATTACTAGACCGCGGTTACTTCACCAGTAAGCGGCAAATGTGTACTTACTTGGGCTGCATCTGTCCCATCTGCCCCGGCTGCATGGGGCGCATGCCCTGCCGCGGGAAGGGCGCCCTCGGCAGCGGCGCTCCCGGGTACCCGCCCGGTTGCTGCAACCACGGAAAACATTCACTTACAACCATCACCACACCAGCAGAGAAGTCAGTATTTGGGTTTTACTCTGACTTCCAAAAATATTTGCTGAATGCAACGAAAGGGATGGTAGGTAGTTTTGCAGCTGTCCGTATAAGTAAGAAATAATAATTAAGCATTTAATCAACATCAACACCAACAGATATAATTTCTTACAGTAACATCATTTCCAGCGTTGGAAATCTTTAGAAGCGTTGATGAAACAGAACATGTAAAGACAATTTATACACAAAGGTTTATACAATAGGCAATACAAAAGGTTTATGACATGTTTAGTTGACAATTTATAACAATCAGCGATCGCGAACGTGGGGAGAGGCGTGAAAGTCTCTCACTTTCACGCAAAGCCATCAAGCAGATGATTGGCTAATCCCCAATTTCACCAAGGGTAAGGGCCTGGACAAACGATGACGCACCCGCTCCGTCGCCGCTCCGCGCCCGTTCCGACGCCGCTAAGCCTCGCTCTCACTGCCTTGCACCGATTTGTGTCTTAATGCTCGTTAATAAGTCTCTTAATACATCGGATGGAGCGAGCGCGGCGCGGCGTCTGAGCGGGCGCGGGGCGGGTGCGATGAAAACCATCCAATGTAATAAGAGACTTATTAATGGGCAATAAGACACAAATCGGTGCAGGCGGTGAGAGCGCGGCTTAGCGGGCGCGGAGCGGCGACGGAGCGGGCGCGTCATCGTCTGTCCACGCCGTTAGGGGATTTCGGAGGCCGGCGTCTTAAATTTTGCCTCGATGACCCTTATTACTATTGTGACTTTACCCATTTTCGAGTAACGTTATGTGTCGGTAGCAGTAGTTACCTGCATCTGCATGCTCTGCTGGTTGTAGGGCACGCGCTGCCGCAGCATGTTGCTCAGCGCCTGCTTCGACTGCGTGTTCTGCGCCGGCGCAACGTTGCGCGGACTGACGCCTGTGAGACCACGTGCTTTGTTTAGTTATGTTTGATCACTTGGCATTGATAGACTCTCCTATTACTGACAGATCAGAGTCAGACATCAAGACGTCAATGAGGGCTATTTGGGAGGTTTCAAAACCACTAAACTAAAGGAACTAAAGGCACTAAACAACTTCAAATCCGACAGCTCTTACGCGGTGGCATTGTCTATTGCAAGGAAATTTTCCTCTAATTTTAATGTCAAAATTTGTCGGGGCTCAGTTATGGAAAAAACCCTATCAGACAAAAATGCAACCACATTAATTGTCACGCCTTTTCCCAAGAGCCTCTGCACGGTTCTCCTTAATTTCACTGCAACGTCTAGTTATTATCCTAAACGCCTGTTTAACGCCAATTCAACCAGATATTCAAACACCCCTTTTCGCGTGACAGGGGTCTACCGCTCCGCAGCATACTATAGGCGTCTCTTCATACGCCCCGGCCCGGCAACGGCAACGTGACAGAGCTAGCGTGATAGTTCTATCCCTCACATTCCCACTAAACCACCGCGGCTGCCGGGCTTGCGTATGAAAAAATCGGCTAATCCGTCGTCCGCTGTGGAATAGTAAGCGGCCGCCACGTCCGTCTCTTACTTGCGAAGTGCTGAGTGGCCTCACCAGGTGGCGTGTAGTAGCTCTGCCCGGGCGGCGGGAACCACTGCTGCGGCTGCTGCTGCATGAACTGCGGCTGCTGCGGCGCCGGCGCGCCAGCCATGCCCGCGGGCAGCGCGCCGCCGCCCGTCTGCCGGGAGGGCGGGTTACAAAACAAATTGTAACTATTCCGGTCAAGTATACAACGTGTGAATGAATTAACGCAAAATGGGAAACTAGAGTAGTTTCTCATTTTCATTTTGTGTTAATTCATTTACACCTTGTATGTTTTGCCAGGCTAGCGAATCACAAGACTGAAGTGGGGGTGGGCAGACACTTGGCACGGAGGGATGACGGAAGGTGGACCAAAGCGGTAACGGAGTGGCTACCCGGAACCGCAAAACGCCAAGTAGGCAGACCACCAGCCAGATGGACGGATGACATTACCGCAATAGTCGGCAGGCAGTGGATGCGGGAGGCACAGGACCGGGCGGATGGCGTGGTAGAGAAGAGGCCTATACCTAGGAGTGGGTAGGTGTGGGCTGATTGATGATGATGATGATGATGTTTTGCCTTTGTGAGTATTGACTAATATTAAAGAATCTGTGCTTTGCATAAGAATATTTTTATGTCTCTGTCTCGTCTCTCTATCTACGCGGCCCGGGTCGCAGCTTGGAGAAAATGGGCACTTACCGGCGTGGTAGGCTTCTTTTTGGCATTAGCTTTATTGACAACTCCTCCCTTGACCGCAGTCTTCCCTCGGTTGATGTCCTATCGACGGACTCTGGTCATAGCTTCCGTTCTCCTGAAAAAAAAGTTGGGATTTCGTCCCCAGGGCACCCTTTGAGAAAATTTAAATGATGGATATTGATTGATATGATGATAATTTTTCAAATACTGAGATTTTAACAATTATACATAGTAGGATGATCCAGCAAAATTAGAAGTAGGTTTTTATTAGAAGTGATTTCTTGAGGGCATTGTAAATACTAGTGCAGTAGTCTAAACATGCAAGTTCTCGTACCTGTTTGATGTCATTC